>JAOQMP010000005.1:2311996-2326730 GCA_027563575.1 Erythroxylum pedicellare | reverse complement strand
ATTAGATATAATATTAAGGTGTCTATTTTGAGTTCATTAAGATTTAAACGAGGCCTAAATATTAATTATAGGAAATTAAGTCCAATATCTTTTAATTTGATGAAGTGATTAATTAAAATTTAATCGATTTGAATCGGTCTAATATTGCGGTCAAACTTTGCCAACCCTCTTATGGACCACATCTTCGGTTGAATGTTAAACGTGTATATGGTCAAGGCCAACATAATTGGGGGAGCCATTCCAATCCGTGAAAGGACACAAACTGGTTAGAGCATTCTAGTTCTCTAACATCCTCTTTTGTTATGTCTCTTATGACTAACTAGAATTGGTTTTTGTATTACAAATCTTCCTGCTTGAGTGATTGGTTCATCGTCTCATCTTCAATCCAAACGGGTCCCGGTTGCTTGAGTCATGCAATCCTAGGATCCAGTTTTTTTAAGACAAAACTAGGTCACGAACAAAGGGGTAGTTCGAATGGTTAAGTTTAGTCCACAGATGGTCTGTTACGTTTGAACATGATGTGTTATTTTTTTCTATGTTACGCTGTGCGACTTATCTAACCACTGACAAGAACATGTTTGAAACCAGAAACTTGTTCTTCGTCCTATTCCTGATTTCACGACATTTGGCTTGTGGAAGACAAATGATTTTTCGTCACTCGTGACATCACCGGTTAATTCTTTTCTGAACTGTTTTTATTTAATTTGTAATGAGTTTTCAAAACTCAAGAATATGACATATAAAAATATAATTTAAATTTTAAAATTCGATCAAATTTACATAAAATAACATATCTTTAAAATTATGATCAAATTAAAATATGAAATTCTGAATTAAAATTAAAATTGTACTCTTTTTTAACATTCAAATAGAATTTGGTTAGATTTGAATTATGAATGACAAATATTTAAATTGAATTTGGTTAGATTTAGATTAGGAATGACAATGGATTGATCTATAGGCTAAGATTAAGGTGTTTTCAATAGGCCGATTCATGAGTTAGGTTCAGGTCTAGACTAACCCCAGGCTCAACTATTCTAAACAAGATTAGGTATGCATAAGTCTGAACTGAAAATGTTATATTATATTTTAAATTTAAAATTATTTTAAAGAAATTAACGGATCATTTTGTTTAAAATAATTGAACATCGAGTATGTAAAATAAAATGGTAGGTAAGTGTACAAGCTACTTCATTGAGTTAGCAAATATATAGGTACAAGAGCTTGACAGTTAGGGTTACAACAACGAGAAAATACAACAATAACCCTCCTCATTTTTACAATTATCTAATAAGTTAAAGATTTAGTAAAGAATGTGAACATATTAACATATACGAATTTCAACACTCCACCTCATGTTGGAGCGTGGAGATCTTAGATGCCCAACTTGCCTAGAAGAAAATAGTGTTGATCACATCCCAAAGCCTTGATGAGAATGTCTACAAGTTGCCATTTGTTGGGAATGTGCAGTATATCTATCACTTTCATTTGAACTTTCTCACTCATAAAGTGATAATCTAGCTTAATATGCTTTGCACGTTCATGGAAGACAAAATTAGAGGCGAAATGAATCGTTGCCTCATTGTCACAATAAAGTTTTAATTGGATGCTTCTGACTTATTGAGAGGTCACTTAGAAGACCTTTAAGCTAAACCAGCTCACTATTAGCGGAAGTCATGGCACGGTATTCTGCTTCAGTAAAGAAACAAGCTACTGTATGCTGCTTCTTTGTCTTTCAAGAAATTGGAGCTTTGCCAAGTTTTGTGATATAGTCCATAGTAAATCGTCGAGTTTTACGACAACTCGCCCAATCTGAATCATAAAAGCCACGAAGTAGGAGGCCATTGTTGGTTGGGAACAAAACACCTCAACCAGGAGCTTGTTTCAAATAGCGGTCTACACACATAGTTGCCTCAAAATGTAGCTCACTCGGTGTTTCCATAAACTAACTAAGCAGATTTACCACATAGGTAATATCCGATTAGTAATAGTAAGATAAACTAGTTTGCCCACCAGCCTCTACTATTAATTTAGGTCTTGAAAAGCCGTACCTGTGTTGACTCCAGTTTGTGTTGTCGTTGAATTAAAGAGCGAGCAGGTTTACATCCCATCATTCCTATTTTCTTGAGAATATCCAGAGTGTATTTGCATTAGGATAGAAAAATCCCTTGGGAAGAAAGAGTTGCTTCTAAGCCAAGAAAGTATTTGAGCTTTCTTAAATCTTAATGAAAAACCTGACAATTAAGAAGATTTTAAATTTTTTGATTATTTTAGGATTACTCCTAGCGATGATCATATCGATGACATAAACTAAAATAGCAATGAATGAATCTAAGTAATTTAAGGGTAAAGAGGGATTAGTCAAATTGTGATTGTTTAAACCCAAATGCTAAAAGTGCACTTGATAGTTTAACAAACCATTGGTGCGGTGTAAAAACATTTATCGGATCAAATTATTAGTTGCGTACCCGTATCCATGATTGCTTGTCGTGATGTTGGTTTGATTGATCGTATTGATTTCCTCTCGTCTTCTTTCGTTAGAGAATTCCTCAAATGGTTCAGAATGTTATGATTTTATAAGTTGTTTCAACTTATATAGTCTCAACAACAGACATGTCCTTTGGTAAATAGAAGAGAGAGGAAAACGGTCTTTGACCCATTTGAGATCCAGTCTATAATACCCAATAACTATTATCTTGGGTGCTTTTCTTGGACTCAAATCTTTAAGTGACATGGGACATAAAATAGTCTAACATGCGGTGCCTGTTTCAACCTATAAAGGGATTTTTTTTCTTCAGTTTACATATGCGTGTATTGCCTGGTTGGAGGATTCTTGGTGGAGGTTTTAGGTATATCTCTTCGTCTAAGTCACCAAAGCATTATGAATGTCAAGTTGGTGTAATTCCCAATTTTTAATAACTGCTATTGCTAATGAGCATCTAACAGTAGTTAATTTTATAACAGGTGCAAAAGTTTCAATGTACTCTATCCTTTAAATTTGACTAAAACCCTTTGCTACGAGCCTCACCTTGTATCTTTCAACCGTACCATTTGCTTTATGTTTGATTTTAAATACCCACTTGGAACCGACCACCCTTTTGTTTGGAGGTAGGGAGACCAAGCTCCATGTTTGATTCCTTTCCGGAGCAAACACCTCTTGTTACATAGCGTCTTGCTAGTTGGGATCACCTTGAGCTTGAAAATAGTTTTTCGGTTCCTAACTAGTAGCTATAGTTGCAAGGAAGGCTTTACAAGAAGGTGAGAATTTAGAATAATCAATATAATGAACCAAGAGATATGATGCACCTGGTTCGAATCGATTTGCTTCAGCTAACATGTTGTGTGTATCTCTCTAGCTGAGTCGCTAGAGCATTGTTTTCTTGATCAAGTACTTGATGAGCTTGATCGCTCAACTTCTAAATTTTGATTTACTTCTATGCTTGTCATATCTTGATCATCATAAGTTATGATGAACTTAAATGCTTCATCCTCTTATGTTGTCTGTTAGTTTCGGATGAACTATTTTGTTACCTATTTCTTAAACTTCAGAGACATAAAAGAAATCATTCTCATAGAGAAAATACAACTCTAGAAAAAAATATTTTTTAAGTTTCTTAATCATAAACTTTGTAACCTTTCAGGCCACTTGGATAACTAACAAAAATGCAAGGTCTAGATGTACTTTGAAATGTGTCCTTATTTTGTGAGTAAAAATAGCAACGCATTCGAAAACTCAGAAATAGTTATAAGTTGGTACCTTGGAGAATAGAATTTGGAAAAGAGTCTTACCATCAAGTTTTGAGAATGACATGTAATTTACCATATAAACAGCAGTTAAAATGCCCCCCCAAACCCAAAAAAAAAAAAAAAAACTTAATTGGAAGATTTGTTTAGAACCTTAGTGATTTCAATATTTCCGATAGGTGTTGATGTTTTCTCTCAACTACTCTATTTTGTTATGGTATATTTGGACAAGACGTATGGAAAAGAATGTCATTTTGTTGAAGAAAGTTAAAGAATGACCTTCCTCATATTTACACTTATCTAATAAGTTAGGACTTGGCAAAGAATATGAACATGTTAACATATATGTACTTCAATAGAGTATACGTAAGACTAAACCGAAAAAAAGAAGCTATTTTATATTTATAATTTTAAAAAATTAATGAGCTGCTTTGGCCAACCCATTGCCACGATGACTTTTGTAACATATTTTTAAGACTTAAATTTATATGTCTTTATCATTAAAATGTCAGTCAACTCGACAATTCAGTTGTGGACGTTTGTGGCGAACAACGGCCCACCACGGCAGTCGTTCGTGACCTCGTGCCATAGTTCGTGAAACACAATCAAGTTCTTTGTCCCTTTCTTCTAAGATTTGACCACATGCTCCTTCGTATCGTTGTTGAGGAAAAAATTACCAAAATTACATTATAATTATAAATAATAGTGATAATATTATGATTATCATTATTTGCTTTCTATTTTATTTTAAATTGTATAGAGGATATTGTAATTGTAACCTTTCATCAAAGTTTTACTTTATATCTTATTTTTTACACAACAACAACATTTAATATAAATCCCGCTGAAGCGCAATTAAAATTTGGAGAGGTCTAATAATACATAACTTTATATTTTATTTTTTATAATAATAAAAATTACAATTATTAACTTTATCTTTTGAATAAGATCTAAATAAATTATTAAGTGCACATATTCTTTTGTAATTTTAATACTTTAAGTAAATTATTTGGAAAATTAAAATTTCATAGTTAAATGACAATCTCAATTCAATTAGCATTATATTTCTATTTTAGAACAATCATCATATTTAAAATTTTTATATTCTCTATTATTATATCTTAAACTTAGGAAAATTCCTAGAGGACCTCTATTTAATAATAATAATGAGTCAGTAAATACTAGGTAAGGTAAGAAGCAAGAGACCCAGGCCACATAAATAGTTTTTGAATTTTATTTATACAAAATAATGTTGTTTTATTTGTATTAATATTTAATACTATGACACCATTTCCAATTATTAAGAATTTGAGTTTAGATTTGCTAGTCCTGGATTACATTTCTTTCCGGAGCCTCTGACTTTAGTCTGGGCCCACATGCAACATGATTTTCACGGATTTTTGTCTTACAGTTCTAGTGTTTGTTAGGACAGTCGAGTTTGTTTTATTTCCCATGTACAAAAAAAAAAAAATTGAGTTTAGACGGTAAAATTCAAATTTTAAATTTAATCTAAAACCAAATTGAAAAACAAGAGTTCAATTTTAAAAAACTATTTAAAAAAAAAAAGAGTTCAATTTTTGCCTAGTTAATAAATTTAACCTGTGATGCATTTCCATTAAGACTTACTAGTGAAATATTCTACGGGCCTAACAGTTATAGTGAGAAGAGTCTTTTTCGATTTATTGATGTAATCAACATCATGTACCTTGGTGATGTATAACCTCGTATGCCCTCTGATTAGGGATAGCCCGTGTGGGATCGATCCTATTTTAATGCTCAATAAAGACAACTTGAATCCTGAAATAGACCTGGTCTTATTTTAATGCTTCAATTAATGTATGGACTTCCAATCCATTACTTTAAATCTGACGAAGAATCTATACATATTAACTATCATCATAGACACTTTGATGATTCATTCATATGCGAATTAGACTGTAAAATATTTCTTAATTCTGAATCAGATAGCTCTATAATCGTTTGAGGAAGAAGAAAAACAAACGAGGAAGACACTAAAATAAAGAGATATCATTGTCACCTTGCTCAGATAATTCCACTATCTAAATGATGATCATGAACTTGATTTTAGACCATAGATTGGGATTAAAAATCTAAGACTAAGGAACATTTGTTCCATTCAAAGTCAAATTTCAACAACTCTTAGCTAGTTATTCCTTCCATTACTGTTGTTCCTACTTTTGCTTTGATACGAAGGATACATCTTTTAGGAAAATAATCAACTTACTTTAACCTCTCTTTGATAAGCTGTATAATAAATTAAAATTAATTAATTAATTAATTATTATATATTTTAATTAGATTTTAAATTTTTAATAAATAAGGATAATTATTTATTTATTTTTTAAAATTTTAAATTTTATTCATTCTTTAACTAAATTTATGACAATCTAATACCGATTACACCTTTTAAAATTTAAATTTTTGATTTAACTTTAAATCCAAATTTAAAAACATTGAGTATCACTCTATGAATGTTTTTCGGTGTCACCTTCTTTATCTTCCACTAAGCAATCACACCCATTTCGGGATTTCAGATTTTGGTACGTTTTCTACATGCTTAGTTACTTCCCACTACCTCGGAAGCAAAACTTGAAACTGAATCATATGTTCCTTCCACATCTACATTTGTTCAAGTGGTTGTTTGTCCACAAGCTCTTCCAAGACAAAGTTTGTATTTGTCTTGAAACCCACGTTGTTACCTTACAAGAAGCTAAATATCGACATTGATTCACCACTACAAAAAGTTAAGCGCAGAGTCCAACACTTTTTCTTTAACAAAGTTCAAAAGCTGGAAACCCATTTTTGGATGGCTCGAACTACAAAAGAAGAAGACGGAACTTTCTACAGTTTTAGCAGAAACGAGCTTGCCTAGATAGCAGCTGAGCTCCATATGTTTCTGCACCACAAAAGAGTTGAGCTGATGGTAACACTTGTGTGTTTGGCTACTTCCTCCACTTGTGCATGTTTGGACAACCTACGATTTGGGAGGGGCAAGTGGCATGTAGTTCTAATTGTTTTGAAGAAATTGATTGATTTAGATATGAAAATAAAAATTTTAATAAATTTTGATAAAACCATTTAATGCATATAAAATATGTCATTTTAAATTATTTAATAGAATAATTTAAGGTTTAATTAATGAAGAAAACTATTAAATAAAAATTAATTGATTTATTTTGACACGTAAGAATTAATTAATATACAAAATATGTCGGTTACTTAATAAACTGATTGATTTTTAACAAAAAGATTATTAAAATAAATCAAATTAAAAAATTGAAAAATCGATCACTCGATCCAAAAATCGATCAAACTAGTATTTAATTTTAGTATGAATAAAATTAAATTTTTATAGATCCGTCATCATTTATGAGTGTGCTTCAAGTAATTAAATTTATTCAATCTAAAATATATTTTCATTTTTCTAAAATATTAATCAAGATAATACGTTAATAATTTCTAATTATATATTTCAAAATAAATTATAAAATTTTTAATCTCCTATTTTTTAAATTTAGTAGTAAAATTTTTAGTTTTTAGATTTTAAAATTGATATAATTTGTACGTATTTTAAAATTTTTAATTAATAAACTAATATTTTAAAAATTTTAACACTTAATTAAAATTTCTCAAAAATTAAATTTATTATCTCTTTAGTAATAATATGTTCAGAAAATTTGGAGTATTTTCCTCCCAATTTCTGAGGCAATAAAGGATTTGTTAAATATTTTTATTTTATTTTTGATATATAAAAAATAAAATATTCGTGACACTAAAGGTTTTACGTAGCTTACATACAAACGCATCAATTGATGCACCCAACCACACAAAGAAGCACAAAGTGTAATTGTCCTCTTCTCTGCAACTCACTGAGGAACTTTACCGGCGAAAGTCCGGTCACCCTCTAGTTGGTAGCTCTTTAATTCTCCTTCAATTACACATATGTCGTCTTCTTATATATAGTTGATGTACTTAGTTTGTCTATTCTTATAAATCTGCATGCAATTCGGACATGTCGTTGCTTGAGTTCCAAGCACGGGGTCACGTTATAGCCAACGTGAGCTGTCTGTTTAGTCATGCAGGATTGCTCATACCAGTAGTTCTTACATGACAAGAGTAGCAAAGTTGTTAGCCAGTTGATTCTCTGTTGTCATTCGTTTATGTCAGAGTTGAATAGTTCGTCAAATCTCTGTATATATATATATATATATATATACTTACTCATCAAGCGTTTCTTATCTGTAAATCTATTTCAGAGATGGAGTTCTTCAGAGCTCCATTTAGAGGCATAGTAAGCGACTTTCGAGGAAGATTAGCCTGCTATAAACAAGACTGGATTGTTGGAATCCAATCGAGACTCGGGTACTTCAGATCTCTTTCTCTTTTTACTTGATCAAAAAGTTGATTCATAATTCTCACATCTTTTTCACCATTCATGGCAGGATACTGGCACCAACTACATACATCTTCTTTGCTTCTGCTCTTCCAGTAATTGCTTTTGGCGAGCAACTTAGAAGAGATACAGGTTTGCATCATCATCCACTAAAATATACTGTTTTCTGGTAATTATGATCTTTACTTTTTCTTCATAAGTTATCTGATAAGTCTGTGTGGTTGTAACCTTGTACTGTTTGTAGATGGAAGCTTGGGCACGGTTGAAACATTGGCTTCTACTGCTCTATGTGGTATTATACACTCAGTAGTCGGTGGACAACCTCTTCTGATACTGGGAGTTGCAGAACCTACTGTTATAATGTACACCTACTTGCACAACTTTGCCAAACACAGAGAAGATTTGGGACAGAAACTCTTCTTGGCTTGGGCTGGATGGTACTGGATTTGTACATCTTTAGAAAGTTTTTCTAATGGTGTATTTGTTATTTCGAACCGATTAGATGATCGATTGCTGTTTCCAGGGTTTGTGTCTGGACAGCCCTTCTGCTGTTTCTACTTGCCATATTCAATGCTTGTGATCTGATTAATAGATTCACTAGAATTGCTGGTGAAACTTTTGGCATGTTGATTGCTGTTCTATTCATTCAGGAGGCTATCAAGGTAAGTTCCAAGAAATATTACCCATCACTTAACTTAGTTATATCCATGTAGCTGCTTACAGGAGCTATACCAGATAAAAAAAATGAGATAAGAAGTTATGATCTCAGGGAATGGCAAGTGAGTTCAAAGTTCCAAAAGCAGAAGACCCAAGTTTGGAGAAGTATCAGTTTCAGTGGCTTTACACAAATGGACTGTTGGGTATCATATTTACATTTGGACTACTTTATACTGCATTGAAAAGCAGAAAAGCAAGATCATGGTGGTATGGAACAGGTTTGTTATAGAGGCAATAAGTCATTTTGCTTGCAGTTTTTGTAATTCTTAGAAAGTGAAAATTCTTTCTCCTTGCTCTGCAGGAAACCTTAGAAGTTTCATTGCAGATTATGGTGTTCCTTTAATGGTGGTGGTATGGACTGCACTTTCATTTACTGTACCAGGGACAATTCCTTCAGGAGTTCCCAGAAGGCTCTTCAGTCCTCTCCCTTGGGACTCTACATCAGTCTACCACTGGACTGTGATCAAGGTAACTAGAATTGCTTGAAGCTTATTAAAGGTTCAACTAAAATTGTCAGGCAAGAAACCTAATGTGCCTAATCAAATGCAGGATATGTTCAATATTCCCCCAGGATACATCTTTGCTGCTATTATCCCTGCTTTGATGGTATCAGGATTGTACTTCTTTGACCACAGTGTTGCATCACAAATGGCACAACAAAAGGAGTTCAATCTTAAGAATCCTTCAGCTTTCCATTATGATATACTGTTGCTGGGAATGATGGTGGGTACAATAGCCTGTTTTCCAAGTCTGGTAACAATCCATGATTATGAGAACTATTTGTTAACGATGGAACTGTATGGTTTCAGACTTTACTTTGTGGCTTGATCGGACTACCTCCTTCCAATGGAGTCCTGCCACAGTCTCCAATGCACACGAAGAGCCTTGCTGTTCTGGAAAGACAGGTAATTCTGCAGAATCTATGATTTGTTTATTTTTTCTGAAACTGCCTGCACCATCTGCTCACAGAATAGATTGATCACTTCCAGCTGATCAGAAGGAAGATGGTGAAGAGTGCCAATGAAAGCATCAAACAGAAAGCTAGCAAGTCTGAAATGTATCATAAGATGCAAACAGTGTTCGTAGAAATTGACAGAATTCCTGTTGTGAGTGTTTTAGGAGTGTCAAAGTTAAATTTCATCTGCAGAATTCTTCCTCCTTATAACAATCCCATTCCCTGCTGTTCTATGCAGAGTACAGCAGTCAAAGAGTTGGAAGAGCTTAAGGAGGCAGTCATGAGCAAAGAAGACAAAACAAAGAACACATTTGATCCTGAGAAGCACATAGATGCTTACCTGCCTGTCAGAGTAAACGAGCAACGATTAAGCAATTTGCTTCAGTCTCTTCTAGTTTTAGTATCGCTATGTGCCATGCCCGCAATAAAGCTGATACCTTCATCAGTTCTCTGGGGCTATTTCGCTTATATGGCAATTGACAGTCTTCCGGGAAACCAGTTCTGGGAACGAATGCTTCTTCTCTTCATAACACCAGGAAGACGATACAAGTACCGTACTGAAAACTAATCAAAACCCGCATATACACAATTGAGATCTGAGTATTTTTACGAAAACTTAAACTTTTTGCAGGGTCCTGGAGGGTGCTCATGCCTCATTCATGGAGTCTGTTCCATTCAGATATATCGTCATCTTCACAGTCTTCCAGCTAGTTTACTTCTTGGTCTGTTTTGGGGTCACATGGATTCCAATAGCAGGAATTCTGTTCCCACTTCTTTTCTTTCTTCTCATCAGTATAAGACAGTACCTTCTTCCCAAGCTGATTCTGCCTCATCATTTGCATGAACTGGATGATTCTGAATACGAGGAAATCACTGATGCCCCAAGACTTTGTTTCATTCTCTCTTTTGAAGTTTACATTTCCTTGTCTCAGAGCTAACAATCACTTGATCATTTGATCAGGAAAGAGAAGCAAGTAGCATTGGAAACGAAGAAGGAAACGCAGAGGTGACTGATGCTGAGATGTTAGACGAGTTAACGACCAGCAGAGGGGAGTTGAAGATCAGAACTGTAAGCTTCACAGATGACAGCCATGGTCAGGTAAAAAATTAAAAGAAAAATAACCTTTTCTTTGATTGAATCTGGTCCAAAATCCGATCAAACTCCAGTTAAATGATCAAAATATTCTTTTAAACCTTGGTATTGAACTTTTCCTTCCATGACTGATCCATTGATTATAGTTGCAGATACATCCAGAGGATGTTATCCAGGTTGAATAAGAGATCATCAAAGTGATGTTAGAGAAAAGAAAGGTGTGTCAGGTCAGAATTATGAAGTGAAGTAGTACAAGCTTGTTCAATATGTGTAATGCAGACTAAAGCGATCTTGCTCTCTTCATATCACATAATCCTAAACAGGTGGATCAAAATGAGAATAGACCTATCGACCAAGCAAAGAAACAACCATGTGTTCAAATTCAATCTGAGTAAATTGATAATGCGTTTGCTCTACATTTGATGAGTAGGATGGTTCTTTCAAAAAAACATATATGAGCTGATTGAGTTGGGGGGATAGTGAGGCTGTAGGTATTTGAGATTATTAGGAAAGTGTCGGGAGTTCCCCCTAATGAAGGAGCTAGGCTTGGTGGAGATAGGGAAGGGTAGGAGGCTAGGAGCAGTATCTTGAAGTTGAAAGAGGGAAACATGGCCAAACCAATTGTCAAACTAGACTGAGGTTTGTTCCCCATTCCCAATTTTGCAAAGAACATCATCTTGGACTAAATTCTTTAAGAGGATCAGCTGATTCAGAAAGTAGGAATGAGAAGGATTAATGTTTATTTCTCAAAAGCACCTGCCTTTGAGGAAATACAAATGAAGTCATCAAATCCATACCGATTGCTCCACCATAATCACTTAAGAATAAGAGCTTGGCTAGTTAGTTTCATTGGAGAGATATTTAAACCTCCATCTACTTTTGGAAGGCATATCTCAACCTATTTAACCTTAACAATCCCTCTGGCTCCATTTGAGTGGTTCCATAGAAAGTTTCTGAATAGTCTCTCAACTGATTTGATAACATTCTTAGAAAGAAAAACATGAGAATTGATGGAGTTAAGGACCGTTTTAACAAGTTGAAGCTTCCACGCATATGAGAGGAATCTATTCACCCAAGAGTGAAGCCTTTTCTGGATTTTTTCGATAAAGGGAAGACATTAAGCAAATTGTGGCCTCTTTGTTAATATGGGAAGTCCCAAACATAATAGTGGTTGGGACTGCATGATCATACTAGTGGCTGAAGGTTTTAGGGATTCTAAGTTTAATGCTCCTCGGGATAAAATGAATTGGCTTTTATGAAGATTGATGTGTAACCCTGAAAGCTTGGCGAAACAATCCAATGACCTTGTAAAGGTTCCAATGGAATCCAAGTTTACTCGACAAAATAACAGAAGGTTGTCAGCAAAGGATAGGTTAGTTGGATCAACCTTCTTGCAACGAGAATGATATTTGGACTTAGAATTTGATTCCACTTCCTGTTTGATGATAGAATTTAAGGTTTCCATGCATAGAATGAAAAAGTAGGGGGAGAGAGGATCCCTTTGTCTAAGTCATTTAGCAGCCTTGAAGTAAGTTAAGGGCCTTCCATTGATGAGCACAGATAAGCTAGCTGTTGAGATACATTCCTCTATCCAGTTGATGAAGACCTTAGGAAAGCCATGACTTGTAAGCACTCTCCAAAGAAAATTCCATCTAATACATCAAAGGCCTTACAAAAGTCAACTTTGATAGTGCAATTTGGAGTGAAGTGAGATTTATAATAGCCTTCTAATAGCTTTTGAACTATTAAAATGTTGTCACCAATATGTCAATTGCAAATGAACACACTCTGGTTGTCACTGATGAGGGAGGGGAGGACCTTCTTCAGTCTTATAATAAGAATCTTAGAAATGATTTTGTAAAGAGCATTGGAGCAGGCGATTCTAAAATCACTGAAGCTTGACGGGTTAGAGCCTTTAGGAATTAAGCACAAGAAGGTTTTATTAATCTCCTTGAATATCCTTCCATTGGAAAAAAATTCCCAAACAACTTCCTTGATGAAAGATCCTATGACATTCCAAGATTTATGATAAAAATGTGCATTTAGTTCATCTCGTCCAAGAGCCTTCATGTAATACCCCACTCTCATAGGACACGTACTCGACATCCTAGTTGATATCCGAGTACGTACTCTGCAAAGGTGACATGTTAGAACAATCATTCAGTCCAAACTCGTTACAAAATTTTTTAAAACAATATACACGTATTCAGAAATTATTAATCAAATCGAGTCCAATTTATTTAAAAACATTTCCATTCACAAGTGTGACAACACTTGGGTCCGATACAAAACAAAACACTTGTAATCATAAAGTCATTTCATTATCAAATCATAAACATACACTTTGTACAATTCTTGCGGAACATAATTCAAAGACACAAAATTCACTGAAGACATATGCAGGCGCAAATTGATCTCGACCTGGAACTCTTACTCGGAGCCTCGCTGGAGTTCTTTACTAAACCCTGAAAGTCACGTTGTAATTTTTGATAAGTTTTGCGAACTTAGTTGAGTAACCATCCTCGATGGCTCAATCATATAACAAAATTCAATCATTATATAATCACACAGTTCATATAGTCAAATAATTCATATCAATTTATCATTATATTTTAGCTTTACAAATCATTCAATGAATTTCAATCATATCTGAATACTATATGCATGAGACTCACATTCGTTTTTATTACTATGATCGAGAGCCTATCACATACATATATACAAATACTGGCCTATTGGGCTCAGCCAGAACATAATCACGGAGCATAGTTCTATGTGCAGAAACAGTAATCACAGAGCAAAGCTCTACGTGTAAGCACTTTCATACTGGCTACTCCGATCATAACGCCTTTATCTGAGCATGCATTTAGGAAATGCATCAAATACAGAATTAAGTCATGCATAGCAGGCATTCATAATTCACAATCAAAATCTCATAGTCATCGGACTTAAGTCCGGTATTCAACTTTCGTTGAGAATTCAAATATCATTCAAAGGTTATCGAACATAAATTCGGCATTCAACTTTCCAGTTGAGAATCAGAATATTCAAGTAGGTAGTCTCATTCACATACAAGTAGCATTTCTAATGACATTCACGTGCATTGAACGCCTCGGACAATTATTGTCTGGAATTCAGTACATATTCATCAATATCAAATTCAATTCAGTAATAAACAAAATAAATTAAGGTGAGACCATCTTAGGTTACTCACAGTACACTCCAATATGCTATTGCCTGGATGGTCTAACAATATCCGAATGGCGTCCAATGTGCTCCTCCATATCATACAAACACATTACATAAATAACAATTTTACAAAAATATATAAGCCTTTTTTATGCATATCAATGTATAGAAAATATGCACAATGCATGTTCAATGACAATTTCGAGTATCATATTGAGATTTTATCGCCATATCATTCAGATACCAAAACCCTCATTAATATAATTTGTACTTAGGGTTTGGACTATAATAAAAACAATGTGAAACAAATTTCATAACCCAATTGATCATTTCAGATTGTTTTTTCATAATATGCTTTCGAGTCAACTTTACATAATTATTCTGATAAAGTAAATGACAAAATTAGACAATACTTACTTCTGGAAAGTTGTTCTCCAATGTTTTAAGTTTCTAATGATACTAAGATCATTCAATTTGATTCATTATTATATGAGTTATACTCAAAATACCACAGAATGTGTACATTTAAAATTTTGGCTAATTCATGATCATATATTCAAGTTGTACACCTCATATCTCTCAATTCAAATATCCAAAAATTACAAACTTTATACCAATCAAA
>JAOQMP010000005.1:2278080-2292248 GCA_027563575.1 Erythroxylum pedicellare | reverse complement strand
ATATATACAATCTTACCATATGTTATATCTTATAACATGTTTTACCCTAAGGGGTAGGATAAGATAATTGTGTCATTTTTAAGGATGTTATGAACTATAATTTAATGGGCTAATATATAATTATTAGGATAGTACCATGTGTCTCAAATACAATTAGTAGATTATTTACCATCTTATTATAATTATTAAACATACATTAGATAATTCAATTAATGGTTATGCATATGAAATTAATGTTGCTATTATATTAGTCCTGAACCTCTGCTCTTATCAAGATCAATTGGGTTTTGGATTCATCTTCAGGTTTTGAAGATGAAAAATCAGCTTGTTGTGGGAAAGGAAGATTCAGGGGAATTTACAGCTGTGGACAGGTCAAGAACTTTGAGTTATGCCAAAGTCCTGAAGATCATATGTTCTGGGACGCTTATCATCCTACTGAACATGCACACCGAGTTTTTGCAGACATAATGTGGAATGGAAGTAGCAGTTTCGTTTCCATGGTTGGACCGTACTTTGTTGAGCAATTATTTCAGATATAAGTTGCAGAAAACATGTCTTTTTTAGATTATATTCAACAAATCGTACCATCAGTATAATAAAAACTTCTGGTCAGAAGTACTTGGATTTAACGATTGAAATTGCTATTTTCGCTACTTGTGATATAATTAAATTTTCATATTGTTATGGAAAATAGATTTAAAAAATATAATATTTTAAAAATTTTAATTCAGTTCTAATTTTTTAAAATTTAAATAAATTAGGTCAAAAACTTATTTTTATTGATGTGATATATCTATTAAATGTCACGTAAATGTCTATTTATTTGTCACATTAATAAAAATAATTTTTTTACTTAATTTCTACGAATTTTAACAATTAAATTAGTTATTAAATTGAAAATTTTAGAAAATGTAATACTAAATTGTTACAGATTATTAATTGTTGATTATAAATAATAAAAAATAAATTTTTTGAATAAATTTATTTATAATTATTAAATAAATGTGATTTCTTCAATAATCATATTCTTTCATTTTACTTCCTCACTTTTCATACATTTCATCTTCTTCAGTACATAAGAAATCACGTTTCAGTTAAAAAAAGAAGTAAACATTCCCAATATAAACTAAATAAACACTCTGAAACTTGAAACTAATTTAAGCATTTGATTTCTTAAACCGAAAAGTTAGGGATAAAGTTGTATAATACTAGATCTCTTTAGACTCTGTGTATAATCAAATTTTAGAGAACATTCTTTGTATTTTTTTTATGAATGGTAAAAATGTATTCATCAAAGGGATATGTACAACTTTCACAGGGCATACCCCAGTAAGAAGAGTAAATCGTTCGTGACAAAAAAATCAAGAGGCCATAGACGTAAGCCTGGATCCCCCTAGATCCCATTACACCCAAAATAACTATGCAAACCAAAGCTCAAACAACACAGAAGGACTGCTTACTGTGAAGAACTACTATCACCCAGCAAAATGTATACGCAGGGCGATAAAGAGAAGACCAGTCTTACTCGTTAAGTACACAAGGAAGAAAGCCCCAGCCGGCCAGCCCCATGAGCAAGACACACAGAAGTGTCAATCCAGCATTATTGATTTACCACAGAGAAACTCCCTAAAACCCCCCTTCAGCCCTCTACGTGAGTCTCAACGTACAGAACAAGAAGACAGTAATGGCATCATTGAGAGAACATTCTTTGTATTCTTTTGAGGGAATGTATATAAAGTTAGTTTTATACTGTATCTTTGTGCATTTTTGTTATCTTTGTTCTTATTATTCTTATAAGTATTGTTTTTTCGAGAGTGTTGTGAGGAAAATAATTTGGGAGTTGGGAAAGGCTGAGTCTTACTTTAACAGATTTAAGTAAGACCGTCGTGTAAAAGGTGTGAGTGAAAAACTTCGGATAAAAGTTTGAGTTCCATGAACACCTTTGTAACAACTGTTATCATCTTCTAAGTTTTTGTTGCTGTTAAATAAAAAATTGGATACGTTTTGCAGACATCAAACCTCAATTTCTAAAAAGAGACAAAAAAATGTACGAGACTCGTCGCATCATTAAAAAAGAGTCTACAAGATGGGTGATATAATACTTGCAATGTATCTGATTTGAATGTGCATTTAGATAACGAGGTGTACTATGTCCTGCCTAGTAATAAATGGGAGTAGCTTTTTCATGAATAATTGACTAACAGGGGATAGAATTTGAGTGGCTTGAACTCTTTTAAGAATTGTCATGTCCTCTTACTCTATAATTATGCATCTTATCCCATTGTTGATTTTGTAAATTGGTTGAAACAACAAAGTTAATTTTTCAATAAATGAAAAAAAAACACTACATTATCCTAAAAGCCATATGTTAAACAAGTTCTTTTTTTTTTTAATCACAGATTGTAAATAACGAACATAATTTTAAACAAGGAACCATGGCTAGGCTCAGCAACATCATCTACTTTGGTTTCTTAGTTTGCATATCTCTGGTTTCATCACCAATCTGCTGCATAGAGAGATTGATTCATCCGCCAAATTGCGAACCAAGTACTAGCTAGTACCAAGCATGTCCATTTATTTGTTTTCGGGGACTCGCTCTTAGATTCAGGCAACAATAATTGTGTCGATTCACTTGAAAAGGTAAATTTCTTGCCTTATGGTAAATCCCACTTCGACCAACGCACCGGACGTTTCAGTGATGGCCGTACCATGGCAGATTTCATTGGTATGTTTTGGATATACTCAAGACTCAAGCATTGTTTGGAACTAACTACTTGTGTATATTAATTGTTTCATCTTCTTTGTAACAGCTCAGCATGTAAATCTTCCATTGTTACCACCTTACCTGCAGCCTGGATTAGATGATTATTAGGATGGAGTGAACTTTGCTTCTGGTGGAGCAGGAATTTTAGATGAAACATACGAAGAAGACCATGTGAGTACGATGGTCAGCTTATCTTATGATTTACACTTAGTCCCTCTTAAGACACATATTAGCCTGTTTAGTCAGTGGTTTATAAACAGGTTAGATTGTTTGGTTCTACTTCTGTTTTTTTTGCTGTTATTTTTAGTTTTTGTTTCTTGTTTTTAATTTCAGTTTTTCCAAAAAAAACAACAATCTGTTTTGTTGAAATTTGTAATATAAAAACTTAAACAAAAAACTTATTTGATTGAGATTTTTAATAAAAAACTGAAAGTAAAAATATGTTTAATTTTATTATTCTGTTTTTATTTTTTAATTATACTCTTATATGTAATAATTATAATATATTATATTATATTTTTAAATTAATTAATTCTTATTATGACAAGACTTCACTATAATAAGACTTCAAACAGGACTAAGGCTTCTCTTTTGATAAAGTCTGGGACGTGAAGAGTAAGCTTCACTTTTGTAACAAATGAAAAGTTTTAAGCCTTACATGTGTGCTCTGCCAGCAGAAAAAAGAATCCATCGATCATTACATTTTCAATTACAAATAAACTATTATGATATAGAGACAAAGGCAGTAACGTGAAGAGTAGGCTTTGAAGACTAGGTTCTTCCGATGTGCTGCCACATTAAATGTGAAGACAAGTGCTGGGTGCTCCATGCTAAAGATATGTGAAGAGTCTTCACGTGAAGACTAGGCTTTCCCGCATTAAATGATGTGCTGCTACATTTGTAAGACAAGTGCTTTACGCGTGCTCTACTCTATACTAAAGACGCAAGGATGCTAAGCTTAACCCACAAAAATGGCTTCAACAGCCACAATCTCCAGCGCGACGCTAAGCACTTCCTTGGCACCCCGACACAGGGTGACGAGTCGGAGGGCAGTTTCGAACATGGGACAGGAACTTTTTGGGCGGATTAAGGCTATGGCAGCGTACAACGTGAAGCTTATTACTCTAGAAGGAGAGAAAGTGATAACAGTCCCAGACGATGTGTACATTCTTGACCACGCAGAGGAGGAAGGTGTTGATTTACCGTATTCATGCAGGGCTAGTTCTTGCTCGTCGTGTGTAGGGAAGGTTGTGTCAGGGACGGTGGACCAATTGGACGGTAGCTTCCTTGACGATGACCAAATGGCAGATGGTTGGGTACTGACTTGTGTTGCTTATCCCACTTCTTGTTGCTTGAAACTTTCTGGCAGTATTTTTGTGTTATTATGGTTTCTGTATTTGCCCCTTCCGCTTACGTTTGTTTGAAACCCATGTGTGGAAGTAGATAGCAAGAGGAGTTGACGATGCACACCGACAGCGACGTGAGACGTCACCGATCCTGACAACACCCTGGAGGCATCTGTGGGGCGGTAGAAGCAAAAATAAGAGGAAAAAAAATTATGTTTTAAAATCTTATAAAAATGTCTTTTTTAAGTTTCTATAAACTTATTGCGGTTTTTTTATTTTTAGAAACAAGAAACGGCAACAACACTAATCCAAACTAGTTTTAATGAATTGCCTTTTTTAAAACCACAATGAAATACGGAAAAACAAAACGAAAACAAACAGGGCCTTAGGAAATTATGAAGGCAAAAGGGCAATATCGAGCTTAGTCTATTTGTTCAGCTGGGGAGCCAATGATTACCTTAGTCCTATCCAAAGACAGTTACCCTACTCAGATTCCGAATATCAAGGAACATTGCTTGAAAACTTGACACAACATATTAAGGTAGAGTCAGACAATGTTTCATATGTGAAAAATCGAAGGGTAGAAGTTTCGTAAACTTTTCAATTTTAACGCGGACATCTCTAGCACAAACGAAAATAAAAGTAATAAAAAAATAAAATAATAAAAAAACAAAATTTTGATAATACAATTCGGCACACCTTGCCTACGTCTGTGGGGCTCTCATTCAGCTTAATCATTTTCACAAAAGTACAATAGATTTAGCCAAGACTTTACTAAGCTGATACCACTCAACCCTTGATACTATCTCTCAACCTCATTTCTCGTGAAAAAATTTCACACCTAATAACACGTCTGACTCGTATTAACCTCATCAGAGGATTTTCTCAACGCTCTTTTTAATTAAAAGAAAATTAATAAAAAATAACTCAAATGATTAATCAATTAAGAATAAAAACAAAAAATACTCAAGAAACATAACCACTTCGCTATGGGTTAAGCTCCTCTGAAATAGATCAGAAAGTTGTTCATACAAAATAGGCTGATTCATACACATTCCAGATCCAAGTTACAGCTGTGGCAAAAGGATTTCATGCAAAATAAATCCAACAAATAAACCTCCACACAATAATTTACTGAAACACAACCTTCATAACATCAATTGCCCAATCTACCAAAAACGAAGGTGAAAATCATGGAGATATTCCCAGGTGCAAAGTGTAGAGATCATAAGTAGGAAGAACATATTCCAAAAATGGTGAAATGGCATCAAAATTGGGTGAGCATTCAAACGCAGCACCCCCACGACTTTAATAGCCCACTACACACTTAATAATACATCCACACACCAGATTCACTTTAACCCCAATTCATCTTATATTAAAACCCTTGGTGTATATCTAAAGACATAACACTCACTGCACTGTTTATATCTAAAAACCCATGCAAGCTACCCCACGGTGTATTCAACTCACAACATGTGCACAACCTCTAATCAAGTCTGGAAAAATCAACACATTAACCCACTACACCATGGCTTTCGTCACCGTAGCATATATCTCACTTAATACACATTGTTCAGCTCTCACACCCCCAACATGCACACCACTGTAGTCTTTATTTTATTGACAATTAACACACACACATCCACTCCATGCCGCACACACACTTGAGAGATTGACTTCTGCCATAGATTGAAGATGTGCACAAATCTCTCACACATGAGAGTCCCACTTCAACAGAGTCCCACTATAACCATGCAACCACCACTTTAATTCAAACACGCAACATCCTCATCCCTTTATTTTTTTCAATCCAAAAAATCCACACAATTCAACAGTAACTCTATCCAATTACCAACAAGTCCAACAGTAAAACAATTCCAATATCAACATGATAATAGACTCCAATCCAAGATAGGATTCCTTTTCAACTAGAAGATTATCCATATGGCTTTTGAATCTACGTCATTATCTAATTAATATCTTATATGTCCAATTAATAAATAATGCTAAAACTAATTACTTAGATATATAATATATATCCTAACAATATGTTTGGAGATGAAATTGATGTAATTAGTTACTATGTTTTTGACAGTAAGTATATGAGTTAGGAGCTAGGAAATCACCTTCATGAACTTGCCATTAATGGGTTGTTTGTTGGAAAGAATGACTCAAAGTTAGTTAGGGTGTTTTAATTGTTGAATAAATTTCAAAATCTACTCCTCTATTTTCAATTTGTTAGTTTAAATTATATCTATTATTTTTCTGTACCTTTTCAGATGATTTGTTATGGTGTAAAGCCTATTTATAGGCTAGTTATTTTTTGTCTTGATGTATCTTAATAAAACAAGCAAATTTAGTCTATTTCTTTTTCTATATTTTTTACTGTTCCAAACTTCTATCATGGTATCAGAGCTTTAGATACTCGAGGGACTGTGAGATTGAGTGAGAAAATACAAAAGTAAAGTTCCCATGGCTGCTAGTAATTCAACAATTAATTTGAATTTTTTGTAACTTTAAATCAAGGGAAATTGTTGAAAAGAATGATTCAAAGTTAGTTAGGATTTTTTAATTGTTGAATAAATTTCAAAATCTACTCCTCTATTTTCAATTTGTTAGTTTAAATTATATCTAATTTTTCTACACCTTTTCAGATGATTTGTTGTGGTGTAAAGCCTATTTATAGGTTAGTTATTTTTTGTCTTGATGTATGTCAATAAAACAAGCAAATTTAGTGTATTTCTTTTCTAGTGTATTTCTTTACTATTTCTCTATATTTTTTACTGTTCCAAACTTCCATCATGTTCTTCATTGTTAAACTTGCAATCATTTTGCAAATGTCCAAACCGTTTACACCTAAAGCATCTAGATTATACAATTCAACAATTATCTCTCTCCCAAGTTTCAATGGTAAAAATTATTTAGTATGAGCTATTAAGATGAAAGCTCATTTAAAAGGTCTTAGTTTATGACAGTGGGTAGAAAATGAAAGAGAATTACCACCTCTAGAAAATAATCCAACACTCAATCAGATAAGGGTTCATAAAGAAGAAGAAGCAAAAGCTCCAAAAGTTTTATTTATAATTCATTCTGCTGTCTCAGAAGTAATTTTTATGAGAATAATGACTTGTGAAATAACTAAGGAGGCTTGAGATATGCTGAAAGAATTATATCAAGGCAATGAAAGAACAAGAAGGATGTAAATCTTAAATCTCAAAAGAGATTTTGGGACTTTGAGCATGAAATAAAAGGCGACTATATAAAAATATTCTGATCGGCTGATAAATGTGGTGAACATAATTTGATTGCTGGGAGAAGATTTACCTGATAGCAATATTGTAAAGAAAATGCTTATAAGTTTGTCTGAAAGATTTGAGTCTAAAATTTCATCTCTTAAAAATTCAAGAGATATCAGTCAAATAACTTTACCAGAATTTATTAATGCTATGCAAGCTCAGGAGTAAAGAAGAGCTATGAGAATAGAGGGAATTGAACAGATAATTGAAGGACCTTATTTAGCTAAAGTTGCAAAGGGAAAAGGAAAAATTTCTCAATGTAACCATTGCAAGAAGCCTGGTCATGAAGAGGAATATTGTTGGCACAAAGGAAAGCCTCAATTCTATAACTGCAAAAGATTTGGTCATTTGCAAAAGATTTGCATATTTAAAAAAGAAGAACAAGCAAATTTGATTCAAGTGGATGAAGAAGAAACTTTTTTTTTAATTAGTTGAGAGAAGTGCTCAACAATGGAAAGATGATGAGAAGTGCATCATACAGTGAAGAGATGTGCTTCACAAATAAGAAATTTGGAGAGATGTGCTCTATGGAGTTTGAATTTTCTGCAACTTTGAATCAAGGGAGAATGTTGAAAAGAATGATTCAAAGTTAGTTGAGATTTTTTAATTGTTGAATAAATTTCAAAATCTACTCCTCTATTTTCAGTTTGTTAGTTTAAATTATATATATTATTTTCTACCCCTTTTAAGATGATTTGTTGTGGTGTAAAGCCTATTCATAGGCTAGTTATTTTTCGTCTTGATGTATGTCAATAAAACAAGTAAATTTAGTTTATTTCTTTACTATTTTCTATATTTTTTTACTGTTCCAAACTTCCATTATGATATCAGAGCTTTAGATCCTTGAGAGGTCATGAGATTGAGTGAGAAAATACAAAAATAAAGCTCCTATAACTGCCAGCAATTCAACAATTAGTTTGAATTTTCTGCAAATTTGAATCAAGGGAGAATGTTGGAAAGATTGATTCAAGGTTAGTTAGGATTTTTTAATTGTTGAATACATTTCAAAATCTACTCCTCTATTTTCAATTTGTTAGTTTAAATTATATCTATTATTTTTCTGCACCTTTTCAGATGATTTGTTGTGATGTAAAGCCTATTTATAGGCTAGTTATTTTCGTCTTAATGTATGTCAATAAAACAAGCAAATTTAGTTTATTTCTTTTCTAGTATATTTCTTTACTATTTTTCTATATGTTTTGATGTTCCAAACTTCCATTGTGTTCTTCATTTTTAAACTTGCAATTCTTTTTCAAATGTCCAAACCATTTACACCTAAAGCATCTAGACTATACAATTCAACAATTATCTCTCCCCTAAGTTTCAATGGTAAAAATTATCTAGTATGGGCTGTTAAGATGAAAACTTATTTAAAAGGTCTTAGCTTGTGGCAGTAAGTAGAAAATGAAAGGGAATTACCACCCCTGGGAAGTAATCCAACACTCGATCAGACAAGGGCTCATAAACAAGAAGAAGCAAAACCTCCAAAAGCTTTATCTAATTCATTCTACTGTCTTAGAAATAATTTTCACAAGAATAATGACTTGTGAAACAGCTAAGGAAGCTTGGGATATGTTGAAAGAATTATATCAAGGCAATGAAAGAACAAGAACGATGCAAATTTTAAATTTCAAAAGAGATTTTGGGACTTTGAGCATGAAAGAAAAGGAGACTATACAAGAATATTCTAATCGACTAATAAATGTGGTGAACAAAATTTGACAACTGGGAGAAGATTTACCTGATAGCAATATTGTAGAGAAAATGCTTATAATTTCTCTGAAAGATTTGAATCTAAAATTTCATCTCTTGAAGATTCAAGAGATATCAGTCAAATAACTTTACCAGAATTGATTAATGCTACGTCGGCTCAGGAGCAAAGAAGAGTTATGAGAAAAGAGGGAATTTAACAGATAGTTGAAGGAGCCTATTTAGCTAAAGTTGCAAAGGGAAAAGGAAAAATTCCTTAGTGTAACCATTCAAGAAGCCTAGTCATGAAGAGGAATATTGTTGGCACAAAGAAAAGCCTCAATTCTATAACTGCAAAAGATTTGATCATTTGCAAAAGATTTGTAGATTTAAAAAAGAAGAACAAGTAAATTTGATTGAAGTGGCTGAAGAAAAAACTTTTTTTTTGGAATTAGTTGAGAGAAGTGCTCAACAATGGAAAGATGATGAGAAATGTGTCATACAGTGAAGAGATGTGCTTCACAAATAAGAAATCTGGAGAGATATGCTCCATGGAGTATGAATTTTCTGTAACTTTGAATCAAGGGAGAATGTTGGAAAGAATGATTCAAAGTTAGTTAGGATTTTTTAATTGTTGAATAAATTCCAAAATTTACTCCTCTATTTTCAATTTGTTAGTTTAAATTATATCTATTATTTTTTTGCACCTTTTCAGATGATTTGTTGTGGTGTAAAGCCTATTTATAGGCTAGTTAATTTTCGTCTTGATGTATGTCAATAAAACAAGCAAATTTAGTCTATTTCTTTACTATTTTTCTTTATTTTTTACTATTCCAAACTTCCATCATTGTCTTCCTAGCATAAGGATATTCAAACCAGAAAACAATGGTGGTTGCTACAAAAACATAGCATCCAAATCAAGAATCCATAACCAAGCCCCCTCCAAGATCTTGTTTGAGTTGACCAACAACTTGATGGGATTCCAGTATTCACTTCTCGACTTAAGCAGAGTCATGGAACGAGTTATGAACGATCATGAGAAATACGGTATGCAAGAAACCTCAAATTTTCTTGTTAAATGTTTTATTTTTGGTGTCATTTATTGCATAGACCTAAGATAGATTAACAAAAAGTAACTTGTGAAGAATTATTATGTACAAGTATAAATTTCAGGGTTTATGTCAATGTCATATCCTTTGTTACTAGTATCTCAATTGAGTAGTTTATCATATTCTTTGTTATTAATATCTATTTGTCATTCAATAACACAAAAAAAATTAATGAAACATTATTCACATATGATAATAAGATTAAGTAACTAATTTTAACTCAGGATAATTATATTTATTGTCAATACTTCATCATTTCTAAAATTAACAAAGATCAATTGGGTTTTTCATTTTGCTGGATTCATGATCAGGCTTTAAAGATGGAAAGTCAGCTTGTTATGGAGGAGGAAGATTCAGGGGAAACTACAACTGTGGACAAGATGACAACTTTGAGTTATTCAAAAATCCTGAAGATTATATGTACTGGGACTCTTATCATCCCACTGAACGCACATACCAAGTTTTTGTAGCCATAATGTGGAATGGAAATAGTGACAACTCCATGGACGATGTTGGACCTTACACGGTTAAGCAATTGTTTCAAACAGAAGTTGCAAACATCACAAGCACTAGAGCTCACTTTCAGCAACATAACATCTATATAGTTACTTCTGACTAAAAGAATATATTGAACTACTGAAAGCTGCTACTTCAACTCCTGTTTATGTAAGGATAATGTATTGTGTATCTAGATTGATACTTATCCTACAATTTAGATAAATGTTATATAGACTTATCCTACCTTATAGTTTAGATAGATAATATACAAACTTATTCTCCAGTTTTGTAAACTCTTATAAACTATAAGTATCTTATGCTCAACGTGAATAAAGTGGATTTGCCTTTCTAAATATCTTTTATATAGTAGTAGAGCTTTTTGTAGTCTAGCAACCTAAGAAGCTACAATGTCTATCTAGGGAACTCTTGTGTCTTCTTCATTTTCTTCATCGACTACTTCTCATATTTCAACTCCCCCAAACATCACACACCAGTTGTCTATCAAATTAAAATTTTCCAGTTGTCTCATTTGGAAGGCACAACTTCTACCTCTTTTACATATAATATAGTTACCAAATCTAAAATTGGTAATCTTAAGCTTTGTCAATTTTTTACCACCTTTGAAATTGAACCATCAACTTATAAACAAGCCAGTAATTTTGAAAAGTGGAGACAAGCAATGACAGAAGAGTATGACACGATGATCCGTAGCAACGCTTGGGATTTAATGCCTCCTTCTCAATCTAATAATATAGTTGGATGCAAATGGATGTATTACATCAAGAGAAAGCCAGATGGTACGACTGATTGGTACAAGGCGTGTTTAGTGACGAAGGGATTCTATCAACGACTAGGTGTGGATTACACAGACAATTTTAGTCTAGTTATTAAACCTGTAATTATCCTTCTTTTATTATCATATGTTGTATATAGTAATTGGGATATTTGACAATCGGGCATTTCTAACACCTTTTCACATGGTTCACTTGATGAGAATATCTCCATGCAAGAATCGCAAGGGTGTGTTCATCCTACATATCCGAACTATGTTTGTAAATTATAAAAATTTATTTATGGATTGAAACAAACACCTTGACAATGGTTTAAGTGTTTGACAAATGCATTGATCAACCTTGGTTTCAAGGGTTCAAAGACCGATAGCTCTCTATTCATCCTACATCATGGTTCGGTTCAAGTTTTTAGTCTATTACATGTTGATGATATATTATCATGGGAAACGATAGTCATGCGATTGTCAACATAGTTCAATCTCTCCAACAATCTTTTGATAAAGATTTATTGAACAAAGCTCATATGGAGGATACAAAAAGTATTGCTAACTAGCTTATGACAAAGTAAAATTGAGTATTCATGATGAGACTCCTTTTTCGAACTTTGCTCTTTATTGAAGTATTGTTGGAAGCTTGTAATACCTCTATTTAACTCATCATGATATTTGTTATGCAATCAACAAGGTTTCTCAATTCATGCATTTACCTACTGATGAACACTAGACAACAATTAAACAAATACTTAGATATCATCTTAGCACTATTGATCATGGCATTTTGTTGAGACGTTCAAATTCTTTTCATATCTAGACTTACAGTGACTCTGATTGGGGAAGCAACATTGATGATCGTAGGAGTACCATAAGCTTTATTATTTATGTTGGTAATAATATAATATTTTGGGGATCAAGGAAACATAGAATGGTGGACAAATCTTCTACCGATTTGAGTATTGTGCTGTTGCTACTACTATAACAGAGTTACGATGGTTACAATTGGTTATACAAAAGATTGATATTCCTTCACCATCCTCTCATATTTTGTGGTTTGATATTTAAGTGCTACTTATCTCATTACTATACCTATTTTTCATACACGGTCTAAACATTTGGAAGTTGAATTTTATTATTTGCAGGATAAAGTTACTAACAAATAACTTCAAGGGTGTTATATTGTAACTACCGATCAATTGGCCATTGTTTCAACCAAACTGTTTATCAAAGCATCATTTTCATCATTTAAAGAAGAAGTTGACTATCTTGCCAAAACCAGTTCAACTTGCGGGAGGGTAATAAGTATAATTAAATATTATATCTATTATAACTATTATTATTTGGTTTGTTGTGTATCTAGATTGAAACATAGCTTACAATTTAGATAGATATTATATAGACTTATCATATCCTACAGTTTAGATAGACATTGTACAGACTTATCTCAACGTGTTTTTGCCTTTCTAAATATTTTTTATATATGTAATGTAATATTTTGTATAGGTGTATTATTTCTTTTTTTATAAAATCCACCCCATTAAAAATCTCTTATAATATAATATTAAAATTTTAGTTAGCTGTGATTTATTTAAATTTTTATTATTTTAGTGATTTGTGATTTATCTAAAATATTGAGTTGTGTATATTTATAATGAAAATAGACAAAAAGATGTGAGCTTTATCAATGATTTAAAATACTGAATTTTCAGTCCAACCTGAAGAACTTTAAATCAGTCAATTTTTTAGTTTGGTTTATTTTAATAACTTTTATAATTAAAAATTGATCGATTTATTAATTAAGAAGCCAATTTTGATAAATTAATCAATTTTTATAAACTATAATAAATTAGTTTTTTTATTTAACAATCTTCTTTTTCAATTAAATTTTAACTTTTTCAATGAGCATAGGTAGTTTCCTTCTTTAATAATATTTTAAAGTCATTTAATTATATTTATATACCAATTTTATAAAAGCTTAACACCAATTGAACTTTTAACATCAAATCTCTTCTCTAGGTTTAGTGTTTGATTAGATTTTTTAACCGTGAATTTTATAATCAAAATGTCAAATCTTTTAGCTAATTGTGATTTATTTAATTTATCATGTATTCTTTTAGTTATCTAATCTAAATTCTTGTGTATATAGATTTATGTCTCATTCTTATAAAAGAAAACATAGACAAATCTAATGAGTTAGTTGGCATTCTTATAAAAGAAAACATAGACAAATCTAATTAGTTAGTTGTTCTAAATTTATATTCTTTTACTTGTAATTTGTTCTTGATTTGTCTATAATTGGACTTTTATCTCATTTTGGTATACACAACACAAGCAAAATGAGAAAGATGAGAGTTTTATAATGACAAGATCAAATCTTTAGTTAGTTGTGATTTCTCGAAATTGTTTATTGGTATATAGTATACTTTTGTTTATATTTAGGAATGATTTATTAATTAGGTAAGATTTATTTAAATTTATATATATTTTAGTTAGTTAGGTATGATTTATTTAAATTTATGCTTTGTTAGTTAGATATGTTTTGTCAAATTTGTATTTTTTTTTCATTTATCTAAATTCTTGATTTGAATATATCTAAATTTTTATTATAAAAATGTATGATTTATTTAAATTTATATTATTTTAATTAGGTATACAACAACTAGCATAAATCTCGCTGGT
>JAOQMP010000005.1:2211738-2238692 GCA_027563575.1 Erythroxylum pedicellare | reverse complement strand
AATTTTGACAAAATTGCAAATATTATTCAATTGACTCATTCATTATCTCCTGTAAGACAATAGCTTTTAATTACAGAAACTTGATTATGCAATGTAAGTGATGCAATTACGTGACGAAAGCTTAAGTCTTAAAGTCAAGAACAAAGATTCTAGTTGATCATGTGATCTTAGCCAGATAGAGATAATAAAACTTTCTAAGTTCATGCATGGAAGAATCTTGTTCATTGGTATATATTTATGTGTGTGCGTGTATGAATTACTATGTAGGATTAGGAAGAAGAAAGATATTGAAAGATTCTGGAAAGTTATTGAAACCCCTTCTGTTCCTTCTCTAAATCACATTTCCATCTGTCAGGAGGAATCTCAAACATAAGTTGAGTTAGAGCAGAACTAGGACTCTTGTTTCGTCTATAAAAACCCTACAGGCAAAGCTTTCCGAACATCATATACTTGCAGCTTTTTTCTTTTCACAACATTAACATGTCGAAGCTTCTGAGGAAGACCTTCCCCCTTCTAAGGTTGGTTGAACTGATCTTCATGTTATCAGATCAATGCACCTATTAACCATATACCTATTTATGTTAGTATTATTGGTTTTGTCCGTGAGTTTCTCTTCTTGATCGTATGTGATATATGTTTGTGTTCATGCAGCACGAGATCGCAGGTGAATGCAACAGAAAACCTCAGCAACCAGAAAGTGGTAGCAACTTCTGTTGTGAACAAGACAAAAGACATGGCAGAGAATAGGAAGGAGATATTTTGGATGAGAGATCCAAAGACAGGCAACTGGATTCCCGAGAATCACTTTGATGATATTGATGTTGCTGATCTTAGAAAGCAGCTCTCGTCGAAAAAGCATTAAACTATTTCTAAACAGTGCTCTTTGGTTTCAATCAAAGGGGTTAAATAAAACATATAAATTTATCTATTTTGCTTTATGTTTCTTGTTACTTTGGTGTTCCATTTCAACGTCTACCATTCAAGCTAGGATTTAGTGTAATAAAAATATTACCAAACTAAAACCTTTCATGATATCTGTTCTTGGATTAAATTCTTTCACTTGTATATGAATCTCTAAAGAGGAAAAATATCATAATGTGACAAATTAATTCTACAGTATTGTTAGGATATTTATTATGTCCTATTATTTAATTTTGATATTTTTCATTGTTGGGTATTTAAGATAATGATTAAAAATATAAATCAAAAAGTCTACCTTGAATTGAATTATTGGATAAAAGTTGTTGCATAAATAAAAGTTTATCTTAAATCAAGATTGGCGTGGATCGCGTTCAATTTGGAGATATGGATAATGCAACACTACTGCGTGAGGGTTGTGTGAATTTTTCCAACTTTTTTGTTGTTGCTCACGAGGTGTTTTAGGAGGATCCCAATTATGAGAAGACACATTTAAGCTATCCACTTCTTGACTAATCCCCGTTAGAGCCAGGTAGGTCCCTTGCAGGAGGCAAAGCTCTAGCCCTAAGTTTTAAACGACTGTATACATGAGGGCGGTTCGAACCTGCGACCTTACTTAAACCAGGAGAGTCTCTTACCAACTCCTGCGCCATGAGATTACTGCATGGGTAACTGTGTGTTTTCTCTCTTTGCAACAATTACGTAAGTGACTTGAAAGGCTTATGCATGATGTTGCTAAGTGTGAAGAAAATTGGAGATAGCTTAAGTGTGAAGAAAATTGGAGATAGCTGAAGGTGTGTTACTGTATGTGTGGCCCAGCTTCTGCACTTAAAATGTCATTGATTTGATGAAAGTTTGGCTGAGCGTTTATTTCGTGATCTTGTTGCTGCAATATATACACGTGAGTCACTTGGTAATGCTTCCGTTTTGATGGTTATGACAAGTATATGTGAGAAAGGTTAATTTGAGATCTGATTCCTTTTTGTGGGCTGAATTGTGGAAGGCTTGTGAGTGTTTCTTGTTCTGTGTATTGGTGTGTTTTATCGATGATGACTGGGCAGATAATATGGTTTTAATGTTCAGAAAATTGGGGAACAACTAAATATATATTGTTGGGTACGTGAACTATTATGTTTAAAAGGTATTATCGTGGACTGAAGGATAGCATGCATGAACTGCAAATCTAATGATGATACTTAGCGTTACTATTCAGCTGTGCATGATTTCTTGGTTGTATAGGAAATTGTTCTTTGTCTTTTTCTCAAGGGTCTTCTTGAGTGTGAAGTAGTTTGTTTAATTACTTGAGTGATTTATTCATTATTCTTACTTTAAAAGATTCTTGAGAAAATTTCTCTATTAAAGTTAACATGAATTAGTTATATTATTGGATGTGAACCACTTTTACGAATAATGAGGACAAGTGTAGTATCAAGTCGACTTATTAAAGCCTTGTGATTAGAAATGACTGCCACAATTCGAACAGTTTGTGAATACACCCCTACGGTTCTTACAAATATGATTCTTTGGTGAGTTGTGAAACTCTTGCATGTTTATCAGAATAAGCCAAGAAGAAATTGGGATTATTAATCGGTTCTTATAAAGGAGAATGACATGATTCACAAAGAACCCTTCATGTTTATGCTGTCCTAAGCTAATTTCCTTTTAAATGTTAGAGATGAAATCATTTGCTTCTAATTCAGTTTGCAATTCTTTCCAATATGACCACTGTGGGACTGCTAACTCAAAAAATTGCAGTTGGCTGTCCTTCCATGAAAGGGCATCGATTACTCTGTTGGTTGCTCCCTTCCGATACTGAATTTCGAAGTTGTATCCTATCAACTTAGTGGCCCATTTTTGATAATTAGCCCTGACAATCTGTTGTTCAAGCATAAATTTTAAACTTTTCTGGTCTGTCCGTACTACAAAATGTATTCTAAGCAAATACGACCTCCGTTTTGTTATAACTAAAACAATTGCCATCAGCTCCTCTTCATATATGGATTTCGCACGAGCTAATGGTCTTAACACTTGACCATAATAGGCCACTGGCTGTTCACCTTGTAAAAAAATTGCTCTCACTCCATAACCGAAAGCATCCGTCTCAATGATAAATGGTCGTGAAAAATCTGGCATGATTAATATTGGAACTACTGTCATGACTTATTTCAAGTTCTGAAAATCTTGCTTTGCCTCTTGATTCCATCCAAAATTGTCTTTTTTTAGCTGTCCCGTTAATGGTTAGGCTATTTTAGCATATCTTGATACGAATTTCTGATAATATTCAGTTAAAACCTAAAAAAGAACTCGCACTTTTTGCGGTTTGCAAAGAGTTGGTTGTGTTAGAGTATTTCCAATACTTAAGCTAGATGTGAATATAATTCCTCCTTTAAGCTGTAAACCAAAATATCGTTAAAGAAGACTAAGATGAATTTATAAAGGAAAGGTTGAAATACTGAATTGATGAGTGATTGGAAGGTTACTGGAGCATTTATGAGACCAAAAGGCGTTACTAAGAACTCATTGTGCCCATCGTGAATTCTAAAGGCAGACTTGTGTATGTCAGCTAGTTGGATAGGTATCTAGTGATATCCTAACTTCAAATCTAGTTTGGAAAACACCCAAACTCCATATAATTCATCTAACAGCTCATCGATCACAGTAATTGGGTATTTGTGTGGAATCGTTACTTTATTTAAGGCTCTGTAATCTAAGAAAAATCTCTATGACTGATCTTTCCTTTTGAAGAGCAAGATCGAGCTTAAAAATGAGCTGTTACTTACTCTGATCATCCTTGCCATCAACATTTCTTGAATTAACTTCTCAATCTCCTCCTTCTGAACATATGGATAGCGATATGGCCACATGCTCACTGGTGAACTTCCCTCCTTGAGCACAATGGAATGCTCATGCACCCTGGTTGGTGGAAGGCCCGATTGGCATTTTAAACAGCCCTTGATACTTGTTTATAGTGGGTTGAAGGTAGTTTGGCACTTCTGCAGTCTTCTGTGAGTCCTTGCCTACTTGATTGAGCTCAACTATAATCCCCATTCTCTCCTTCCTAATCGTCCACATCATCGATTTAAGGGACACTAGAGTTCGTCTAAGAGAGGGGTCTCCTTGTAGTGTCACTGTTTTATCTCCTAAACGGAATTTCATGATTTGTAATTTCCAATTGGTCGTTGCCACTCCCAACATCTCTAGCTAATGTATTCCCAATGTTACGTTGGAACCTCCACACCTCGTTCAACCTCATTTGTCTCTAATTCTAGTGCTTCCTCATCTTCAACTTGGGTAATTAATACACTCAACCCCTAAGATGATCAGCCCCCATTAATCATCACAGAAATAACATGGCCCTTTCTCCCTCTTCCGCTGCATCTCTGATTCTGTCAGTCATCGGATTCCTCCTCCTATCTGGGAGAGCGCCAGCCCTCCTTCAGCTATCGAGTTTGACCCATGAGAACCCACATTCATCCGAGAGTTAAAACTGAGGTGAGGGGTTGGGTGCCGAGGATCCTCCCTGCGATACTCGTGTACCCGACCCTCGATCTTGTTTTTATCTTCAATTTTCTGGGGGAGATCTATGGCCCTACCCAAGTTAGGAGGATCCATGATTTTCAACTCAGCTTATATGTCCGACCACAATCCTTTGATGAATCAACCCAGTGCTATTTCTTTTGATGTTATCAAGTGGTGTTGTCAGCTCTATGAACTATCGTTAGTGTTCCCCGACCTCTCCTTCCCGTCGCAGCTCCATCCATTGTTCATACAATGTACTAGTTTGGGTTGGTCGGAATTGCTTGAAGATGAGGAACTTCATCTCTTCCCACAACTGTATCGGTTGACGTTTATTATCCCATTGATACCAGAGTAAAACGTCACCCTCAAATCCGATTATGGCAACTTCTAACTTCTCCTCGTTCGTACAGTGGTGGTGGCTGAAAAACTTTTCCACTTTCAAAATCCACCCATCCGGATTTGTCCCATCAAACATCGGCAATTCTAACTTATGAAATCGGAAATCAGGTATGGAACTGACAGTGGATGAGCCATGCATTCCTGCTGGTAAGCCACCTATCCTGAGACTTATCACGTGGGTCACCTTCTCCTAACTAGACATCGAAGATAAGGCTATTCTGGCATATTCTTCTTGCATTTTTATCAAATGCTCAAAGCGCCGACTCATCGCTTGCACCTCGTCTTTTAACATTACAATGTTGCCTTGCATGGCCCCCATTGCTTCCCATGTATTGCTCTGATGCCAACTTGTTAGAAATCTGATATACTGATTATATTGCTGAAAAATTGATAACATAATGGGCCAACTTTTGAGAGGCTGGTTCTCTCCCTCCCCACTTACTTCTGTCTAGTAAATTCCTATAATAATTTTCTATAACAACTTACCCTTCCTATGATAAGTATAACAAATAGGTGGCCTAACAGAACCAGTTAGCTATAGCTGCGAGTGTAAATTCCCATGGAAATCTTAATCCAGTTAAGGGAGGTAGAAAGTTTATAAAGATCAAACTATCGTATATACTCTGCCAAAACTAGCTGCTTGGATCAATAATTTTGTCCGGAGAAGACCAAACAAACGGTCTTCAGTACATTGACGGCTGCTTAATACAAGGACAACAACTCTATCTGAAAAAAATCAAAGGAAAGACGTCTGTGACTCTACAGGTATAACTGAATGAGCTCATCGCTAACAACTGATGGAGTAAGTACGCCAAGATCAGTAAATAACAGAGTTAGATACTGGGGAGGAGTATAATCCCGAGCTGATGTTTCAACCTCGACCTTTGATGGAATTGGTACACCAAAATCGATCGGGCGCAAGGCAGGACTCATGTCCTTCTGATCCAGGGGATAAAGTCGAGCGAACTGTGATACAACCAATTGATGTTAGAAAAAACATAAACAGTCAAGCCCAAGCAAGCATTGCAATGATGACTACGAGTACATTTAGCAGTTGACGAACGGAATGATTAGATCTTCCTACATAGACACATTTGGCAATACCTTGTAACTTTCGGCAGCAACATAAACAGGTTTATTCATGCTGTGAGCCACAAGTGCAATCTGGTAAGTCCCCATCATGTTGATTATACCTCCACTTTCAACTACTCCATCTGCTCCAACTAAAACCATGTCCACCTCATCCATGGCATATGCCACAGCTGAGTCAATGAGGAGTTTCACAGGAACATCAAGCTTGGCCAGTTCGTTGGATAACCTTAGTCCTGTCCTATCTGGTCTTCCCTCTGCAACATACATTATACATATGATTGAAGGCCAAGAGAAACAAAAAATGAAAGAAGATATATTAAGTAATTGAAGAACGAATCTGTAAATTTTTAGCTCAATTTTGAGCACATAAGCTATATTCATCTAAATCCTTGTAGCAGAAACAATTACTTAAATTGATGAAACAGCCTGATTAAGTTGCTATCTCAAGCCAAATTCTAGGCCCTGAAATCTGGATAGTCATAGAAGCTTAATTTATCTAGAAATAGGGATCAACCTCAATGTCCTCAACCAAAAGCCTTAGATGATTAAATGAAAACAAGAAAACATACTGTACTTGCACAGGCACAAAGCCGTTTGTTATGTTCAGATGGAACAATGTTCAACACTATATCAAAAACTAATAGATCAAACATTACCAATGACAAGAACTCAGGGTTGGATAACATATTATATGAAGTCCTTCCCCAAACAAACTGCCAAAAGACGTGAAACATGATGGTTGGAAACAGACCTGTACAGAAAACACGAAAAAGTTTCTTATTCTGTGCAGCTGTCCTCAAAACTTCAAACACAACTCTAGAAAAACCATGCACCAAAATAGTGCAACCATCAAAGATAAAATCTTGGCCAAGCATTGCGATAATCCTGCGTGCCTGAAAAGTGAAAATATAACATACTCTTGACGGTGATTAGTAGTATGAAATAAGTTTCGGATAAAGATAGAATCACTCAGAGCACCTTATGAGAAATCTCTCCAAACTTCTCAGCACGTTCAATCAAACGAGATTTAGCAGAATTGAAGTCTTCATACTCTAAAGCTGAAGTTCTGGTCACATAGCGCATGAACAGGTCACAGCCGGCTGTCAAAGAGATAGATGTGGTATCCCATGACTGGACAGCAAGCACTGATTAATCATCTTAACACAATTGGATATGACCAACATAAAGAAGAAACAACATAAAACTAAGAAGAGCAATTCAATTGAACACACGCACTACCAAGTAGAATGCCCAAGCCAGAGCCATTATCTTTAAATTATCAAAACATTTACCAAATAAATTCCAAGAAAGGACTACTTTAACTTAGGAACATGCTATGAGATATTCATTACTCCATAAACTACACAAAAAACTTAAATTTTGAACCCAAGATTGAGCCTTTTTCATAACCCATCATCACATACACGAACAGGAATCACACATAATGAATCAATTACGAAAAAGCACAAGAAAAGGGTAGGGGATTTATCAGCCCAAAACACACCTTAAGCGAATCAGAGGCCTTCTTGAGCTCAATTTCAAGCTCCATCATAGTCGTAGCCTGACTGTTACGAATCACAGAAGCTAAAGCTCTGATCGCCGCCACAGCCTCAGCCAAATCCGGCTGCTTCCTCCAGTTATTAAACTCATCAATTACGCTGAACGGCTTCCCGGGGACAACCCCGGTATCGTCGTCGGGGATCCGATCAACGGCTGCTTGGGCCTGAGCAAGCCAATCGCTGGTGACAACGCCGTAATGGGCAGCGCGAGTTTGGTAGTAAGCGGAAATGTTGGGTTTAGGAATAGGGTTAGGGTTAGGAATAGGGTGAGAATTGGCCATCGACACGGAGAGAGAAGAGGAGGAGAGCGTTAGAGTATCGGGGTTGGCCTCAGCGGCGTCGTTTTGCTGCCTGTCGAGAATGAAAGATGCTGATCTCCACCACATGCTTAGAGAGTGAACGAAAGAGAGTTTCTGATTTTGCTAAAAGATCAGTTTTTTAGGGTTTCTAATTTGGGGGTGTAGAGGTTGTAATTTCAATTTTCTCCTAAACTCAAACCTTTTTCCTTTATAATCAATAATTAGTCAAACCGACTTTATTCTTCTTTTTCATAAATTATTAATTTTTAAAAATTGATAAATAAATTTTCATTTATTAACTTTTAAAAATTATGTTAATCAAAATTTAATTTAAATAAATAATTTTTTAAATATTTAACTTAAAGTCGAACAAATTTAAGAATAAATATTATTTTAAGTCTTAAATAGAATTCAATTATTACAACTAAATATGAGTCTATTATTATTAATTTTTTTGTTATCATTAAAATTAGCTAATTTTGCGAATCAAAAGTTATTATCTTTTTTTGGAAATTTTAAAAAGAATATAATTAATATTTTGGAGTTAAAATTTATTAATTATATGTTTAATAAAATTAAAAAACCTTTCAATTTGAGGTAAAAATTATTATAATTTAAAATATCAAATAACTAATAATTGTCTTTTATATTATTATTAATAAGTAGAAAGTACTCGATAATATGCAATCTTAATTTTGAATTTATAATTAATATTCTTAATTAAAAAGGAAAATTAAGTAATTTTTTAATTATTTTAATATTTACAAATATTAAGAAATTCTAACAATTTTACACATCGGAAAAGAAACTAGACCATCTTCTTCTACAGATGCTCTGATACAATAAGCTTGTCAAAGTCGTTACCTTTCTGAAGATTGTGCTTCCAGCGATCATGTTCTTGGGGATGAATCTTTGCCATCTCAAAACAGGTTCTGCTACTTGTCAGTAATCCAATGGCTTATAAAGCCGTTTTAAATGCTTAAAACACAAGGAAAAGAACATGTGGGGTAGCTGAAATTTGCCAAATTTATACCAAAAACTTGGACTTGGCAGATTTACTTCAGTTGGTTGTCGTTTAATTACTTCATACTCAAAACTCTTATTTTTCCATTAGCAATTTTCATGAACAAAGATATCAGAAGGAACCTTCTTGCTTTATCAATGGCTGTCATAGTGGCTTCTACTTAAAAAAAATGGAGATTTGTCATGAATCTAGTGCTTTTCTTTCTTCAGAAGTGTTGTGTGTACCGATAAATGCGGCCTCGAAACAGATTAACCTTTCAATCATTGGCCAAATTGTACTGTCAAGCTTGGTTTCGTATGGTTTAAGGTAGATCGGATCTTTATCACCTGAAGAAGACAGATAAACAATAGTTTGGATGAGTTCCAAGAAGACAGGGTAAGAATGTCTTGATAAACAGAGAAAACAATTAACAAAACCTTTGCTTGCCCTGAAAAACTTGTACATTCCTATTCTTTTACATGAAAAATAAGGAACAGACGCGTTTTCTTCGAAGTTGACATCGAAAAGTCATTGATTTGTCTGGTGATTATGTTACAGTTGCCAAAAGTCAACGTCTCCCAACCAAACGCCATCTTCACAGCTTCAAGAATCAGGAAGCCAGACACGACCTCTCATTGACACCGACGTAGAGTACAGGTATAGAAAACATAAATACTTATATTACATGTATCTTTGTATGTACATCTGTCGGTCTGCCCTGTTCTGCTCAATTGTTCTATTCCACATTCAGAAGAACTAGTGATGTTTTGTTTCTCTCTCTTCTGGTGAAATTAAGGAATAAAGTTTGGATCTTTTTTATGCCAAGCTAAAAGTTTTAATCTTTTTATAAGAAATTAGTGATTGGTTAATTAATTCGATTTATTAATATACGTCACAGTAGAGGGCATAAGTGCGAATCATATTAATTGTGTCAGCTTCCCACGTTGACAAAAGAGCCAAACTTGTCTGTGTCTGTTCCATAAAGAAAAGGATTCAATGGATAAAATAAAAAGATTGTACATAGATTAAACATATATAGATGGATCGAATTCAAACCAATAGGAAAATGGTGGAGCTTTTATTGTTGTGGGGGGAGAAAATGAAGAATTGATCGACTTCAACTTTCTTATGGGGGAAAATTATATGCAGACTTTTGAAATATTTATCTGATCGTTAACTCCTAATAATTCCTTTTAATCTTACGTGCTGTTTATGTTTGATGTGCGCTGTTCCTCGTATCTGTTCACAGTTTTGTTGAGATGGGGCAAACTTTTTATTTGAAGAGCGAGAACTGTACATGATCATGATTGTGATCAAGTGTTGAATCGTTCGATTTTCTGAAAGAACCGCTATTTGGGTAGGAGTGCTTTTGCCACCTACCATTCTTCACGGATTAGTTTTCTACGAGGCAACATTATCTTGCAGAAGGGAAGTCTCTCGATTGTGATATTATTCTCGTTGTTCTTGGTTGATGATCGTCTTTTCAAGGTAACATTTTTGCTTTCTTCAGATTCCTGCATGCCAAAATTCGTTGGCAATTTGTTTTTTCTGTGGGCTATGGCAGAGGCAGATAGATCTTGGATGTCGATTCCATTAAAAATTGATTGACGAAGATTGGTGATGAGAGAGAAGCAATCTTTAGATATGCCACTTAGTGATTATGATGATTTCGAATGATTTAATCTAGCTTTGAGCTCGTAGGGATTTTGGAATTGTCTTTTTGTCTCTCTGCAAATTATCGAGGAGCTTGGGCTGGGTGCTTGTAGGGTGTTCAACCTTCATTTCCTCCTAATTGAGTCGTAGAAGGAAGAAATATGATATTTGCAGGCTTATGTATTCGTGAGAAATGATGATGGTTCTGCCTTATAAAGGTCCTTAGGAAGTTAGGGTAGTAAGAATTTGGTTGTTTAGATAGCCTTGACAGGTCTCATTTGCAGCAGCAGATTATATGGTTATTTTGGTTTCTTTGAAGATTGATTATGATCGTTCAGTTGAAACCTTGACTTTGTTTGCTAAGAGCAGGAAATGATTACAGCGTAATGAACGGGGCAGTAAGGAGCTTGTGTAGATGGATTCTCCTGACAAGACATTTTCTGAACTAGTTGGGATATTGAAGTTGTGGGTTCCTTGGCGGACTGAGCCACCCAGTGTTTCAAGGGATTTCTGGATGCCCGATCAGAGTTGTAGGGTATGCTACGAGTGTGATTCCCAGTTTACAGTTTTCAACCGCAGGCATCACTGTCGGCTCTGTGGTCGTATTTTCTGTGCCAAGTGTACAGCCAATTCCATTCGTGCTCCATCTAGTAACTCAAGAAAAGCAGAGGATGAATGGGAGAAGATTCGGGTGTGTAATTACTGTTTCAAGCAATGGCAGCAGGGTATAACTAACTTTGATGATGTAACCCAGGTTCTCAACTTGGATCTTGGCAGTTCTCCATCAGGGGCGAGTTTGACGAGTAGTATCTCTAGTGATACTGCTAAAAGTACTAGTGCCTTTACTCTTGGGTTAAGAGCATACTCAGTTGGAACTTATCAACAAGCTCATTGCTCTTCAGGTCCCAATCTACCTCAAAAATCTGAAATGGAGAAGATACATGTTAAGCAAGGGGAAGTTGCATTGAGTAGAACCAATGACCTTGTTGCTGATGGAGGGTTTCAATCTTCCGATCAATATGGATTCTCAATGAACAGGTCTAGCTAGATGTCCACCTAAAAAATTTTATTAGCGTTTTTGTTCCTGACTAAGTTACTTTCATTAATGCATGTCCACTGGTTCTCATTCTGCAAAGACAAGAAAGCAGATACCCCACATTTCCAAGTATATAAATAAAGAATAGTATGGATTGTTATGTTTTAAGTTAAAGAATTCCATTGCTTAATCTTGATTTTCTTTTTTGCATCAGGAGTGATGAGGATGATGAGGATGATTACAGGTTATTTCATTCTGATTCTGAGACTAGGCATTTTACTCACGTCGATGACTACTATCGTCAAATTGAGCTTGATCACTTGAGCAACGATGGTGGGCTGCAAAAATTCCATCTTGATGGAGAAACTATTGAGTCAAAAAGTTTAAGCAGCCCTTCATTGGACCATAATAGTGGCTCACAGGGTGCATTAGGAGCTTCACCCTCTGGGATAAAGGATGGCCATGATATCAATGACGAATGCGAGCCGCCTTCCTCTATGTATCCATGTGAAGATGAAGACATGGAACCTGTGGATTTTGAGAGCAATGGACTGCTTTGGCTCCCACCTGAACCAGAGGATGAAGAGGATGAGAGAGAATCTGGTTTGTTTGATGATGATGATGATAATGATGATGATTATGAGGGGAATACTGCAGGAGATTGGGGATCTTTACGTGAATCGAGCAGCTTTGGAAGTGGAGAACTTCGTAGTAGAGATAAATCAGCTGAGGAGCACAAGCAAGTGATGAAGAATGTGGTTGATGGACATTTTAAAGCTTTGGTAGCACAGCTGTTGCTTGTAGAGAATGTTCCATTGGGTGATGAAGATGACAAGAATGGCTGGTTGGAGATTGTCGCATCTCTGTCTTGGAAGGCTGCTACACTATTAAAACCAGATATGAGTTCGGGAGGCGGAATGGACCCTGGTGGATATGTGAAAGTAAAGTGCATTGCTTCTGGATGCCGCAGTGAGAGGTAATTAGTACTATGATTTGTATTCTGATGCATAACATGGTTGATGTCATGATAGTTCTACATTCTTTCTCACCTTTGAGTTTTAACCTCAATCATAATTGGCAGATATGTCAGAAAAGTTATAGACTTTAAAATTTTGGTTTCATGTGAAATTTGTAATTTTCTTCTTGATTGCTGGTAACAAAGTGCTGTCCCAATTAGGGTCCTCTAATTTACTAATCTGTAATCCAATCCTGTAAGTTATGTCAAGAATGCTTAGTAATATTGAACATAAAGAATAAATATTGTGGCCATATGACTTCAACAAAATGTTTCAATCTGGGTTGCATTGGTAAAAATGAAAGTGGATCAGTTACTACAGATGAGAAACAATAGGATATTGACCCTGAAATTGATACAGTCCACAGCAAAGAAAACTTTCCCTTTGAACTTGCTAATTGCAGCAGTTGCCTAAACATAAAAACTTTGACTAGGTACCATGTAAGAAGCACAAATTTTCTTCTCCTACAAGATGCATAGAACTCTTGAGTTACAGAATTCATTTTTTTAATCACTGAGCTAACTTGCCTGTGGGAAATTCATTCAACCTGAGGTTTTCTTTTGCAAATTGATCATTACTCTAATCTGCTTGTCTTTTTAACTTTCTTGTTGTTTCTCACTAAGCATAGCCCTTTGCTTCCTTGCCTGTCAAGTTGATTATAATTCATTTTCCTCTAGTGTTCTCATTAAAGGAGTTGTTTGTAAGAAGAATGTGGCTCATCGTAGAATGACATCAAAAATAGAGAAACCTCGATTGCTGATCCTTGGAGGTGCCCTTGAGTACCATCGGGTTTCTAACCACTTATCAAGTTTTGATACTCTGTTACAGCAGGTTCTAAAACAAAATCACCTTCTGCATCTACTTTCTTTTTCTCTTTTCTTTCCAAAATTCACTACCCATTCATTTATTTTCCTACTTTTTCATTCGAGCATTATCCATATCTAATTGAAACTTTTTTCCTTTTGTTGTCCTCATTTCTTTTGGATGTCCAACTCTAGGAAATGGACCATTTAAAGATGACAGTGGCACGGATAGATGCACACCATCCTAATGTCCTCTTAGTAGAGAAATCGGTCTCAAGATTCGCACAGGAATACCTTCTTGCTAAAGACATATCTCTTGTTCTGAACATCAAAAGGCCACTTTTAGAGCGAATAGCCCGCTGCACAGGTGCTCAGATAATTCCTTCAGTTGATCATCTCTCTTCCTCAAAGTTGGGGTACTGTGATAAATTTCACGTGGAGAAGTTCTCAGTAGATCTGGATACTGTTCAGCAGGCAGGGAAAAGAACATTGAAGACATTGATGCATTTTGAAGGCTGCCCAAAACCCCTGGGGTTTACTGTAATTCCTTGAACGCTATATACTAGCTTAATGATATGCATTACTGGAGTGCACAGATCAATTTGCATTAATTATAATCCTTCTGGGGTGCTAATAGACTTGTAGTGAAGTTGTATTTAACTAATTTCTGTTTTCTTTTGTTTCAGATTTTACTTCGAGGTGCTAACGAGGATGAATTGAAGAAAGTGAAACACGTGGTTCAGTATGGAGTTTTTGCAGCATATCATTTGGCTGTGGAGACATCTTTCCTTGCTGATGAAGGAGCTTCTCTACCAGAACTGCCATTGAACTCTACAATCACTGTGGCACTTCCAGACAAGCCATCACGTATTGAAAGATCCATATCAACTATACCTGGATTCACCATCTTCACAAATGAAAAGCCTCAAGCACTACAAGCTAATGGTGAACCACGAAGATCCAACAGCACTCCTATAACGTGTTTGGACTTGAATATCAGCAATTGTTTCAATCTAGTTAATGGAAAACTACCAACTGATGATCCCAGTTCTCAATCCCCAGATCTTGCCTCATCTTTTATTAATTCAACATCTATTATTGATACTGTTCCTTCTGCAATCGATGTTGATGCAGATTCTTACCATAATTATGCTGAGAATAAAGAGGGATCTGGAAATTCTTTCATGACAGATATTCCTGCAGTAAACAGCGGTTTTTTTAGTATGAGCGACCATTTTGCTGTTAACGGCCCTGACTTGGTCAAGGAGGTTGGAGAAAATCCCTCACAAAAGGATCCTGATGAGATTCCTGCAACTCAAAAATGTAGTTCAGAGGTACCATCTTCACAGTGGGTGGGTAATAATAATTTTGAATCAGTACCATTAAAAGAAGAGTTTCCTCCTTCTCCTTCAGATCACCAAAGCATTTTGGTTTCCTTATCTTCACGGTGTGTGTGGAAGGGAACTGTCTGTGAAAGGTCCCACCTCTTTCGAATTAAATACTATGGTAATTTTGACAAACCTTTGGGTCGGTTTTTGCGTGACCATCTATTTGATCAAGTAAGTTTCTCTTTCAGTGACTTATTTGATATACCAAATCTTAGATATATGGGAATTCCAGTTTCAAACTGAAAAAACTTAATTATTTGTCAGAGTTATGCTTGCCCTTCTTGTCATATGCCGTCAGAAGCACATGTTCATTGTTATACTCATCGACAAGGCTCTCTTACTATATCTGTTAAGAAGTTATTGGAAATACTTCTACCAGGTGAAAAAGATGGGAAGATCTGGATGTGGCATAGATGCCTGAAGTGTCCTCGGATCAATGGTTTCCCTCCAGCTACTCGAAGAGTTATAATGTCTAATGCTGCATGGGGTTTATCTTTCGGGAAGTTCTTGGAGCTGAGTTTTTCTAACCATGCAGCTGCAAGCAGAGTGGCAAGTTGTGGTCATTCTCTGCACAGGGATTGTCTTCGTTTCTATGGGTATTTTCCTCATCTTTGTATCTTATTATGTTGTGAATGCCAATATTCCTTTTCCATTTCCACTATGTTCTTTTCTTTCATGACCATGGCAATCATATTGTCTATATAAGTTCGTAATCCTTACAACTTAAGGAGATTTTCCAGTGAATGTTCTCGTGTCAGTTATATTTATTATATCCACTTGAGAATAATTTTCCTCATTCAATCATGAAAAGTGGGAAAATAAGAAACTATGCAATTCTGTTTCTGGATGCTTCTCTCATGTTCTCCTGCATTTTGGCAGATTTGGCAAAATGGTTGCTTGTTTTCGGTATGCATCTATTAGTGTTCTTTCTGTATACCTTCCACCTCCAAAGCTTGACTTTTACTCTGAGAATCAGGAATGGATACGTAAACAGAGTGATGAGGTACAGTGATGGCCATTTTGATTCTTTTCTAACGGTTTATTCTTTTCTATATCTCTGCTTGTTGGTGATTTGTTGTCTAATTATAACAGGTTGCCAATCGTGCAGAGCTTCTATTTTCAGAAGTACTCAAAGCTCTAAATCAAATTGCAGACAAAAGATCTGGTGGTTTGCCTATTAATAGTGGCATGAACCCTGAAACAAGACGCCAGATTAAAGAACTTGAATTAATGTTGGAAAAGGAAAAAACAGAATTTGAGGTGAGCCATAACTTTTTGCTTTTTTTTTTGGCTAGTCTTCGTTGAGCAGATATTATACACAAGAAAAAGACGAGCTTATGTATACATACGAATTGCGACTCAGCACTTAGTCCGTCTCCTACTTTCATGTAGAAATATACCTATTCAAAGGGTCCAACACCTAATCTATATAAGTATTGAATTGTACTGATTCTTGACCATCATTTCATGTTCAAAGTTTGCCATTACTGTACCGGACCAATTGTAATTGGACAAGTTTTCATCAGTTTATTCATGTGCTTTGACTATACAAAATTTTAAGCCTAGATTTTCTATCGCTTGACAAGTACTTGTGAATTTAGGGCCTTGTAATGTAATTGATAAGGTTGAGGACAGAAAGAAAGAAAATGTTTCTTTTCTAATCTGCTTTTGATTTTGACAAGTTTAATTATTTGTGATGCTTGTCTAGGAGTCGCTTCGGAAAATATTGAACATTGAAGCAAAGAAACTGCAACCTGTCATAGACATACTTGAGATCAATAGACTAAGGAGGCAGTTGCTGTTCCAATCTTACATGTGGGACCACAGCCTAATCTATGCTAATAGTATAGACAACAGCAGCATCCAAGATGGTTTAAATAGTCCAAATGCAAGATTTGAGGAAGCCGTTAATACGGAGACACTTGATGAGGATGATGCTTTAGGAAAAGGTTTTATAGGTTCTGCCTCTCTTGCTCTAGATCAAAAAGTTCATATTAAACCTGGTAAGCAAGGAGAATTCAATAGCAATACTGATGGATCAGATGCTGCTGATGAAGAAGCAGAAATTTTAGATAAATCTGATAGCGAGAAACAAGAGAAAGCTAATTTTGCTGCCATCATATCCTCTGATAATTCTGACACTGTGGAATCCAACAACAAGATTTCTTCGACACTGTCTGAGGCAGCTATCATGGCAAATTTGTCTGATACCCTTGATGCTGCATGGACTGGGGATAGTCACCCAGGATTAGGAGTATCACAGGATGACACAAATGTGCATTTGGAGGCTGCAGATTCTTCAACCACAGTTGTGGAGCCAGAGAATTTGGAGGACCACGCAGAAGACCAAAAAAGACTCACATTCAGCCACTCCCTTCCATATGTATTATCGCCTAAGGGCCCTGACAATGCAGAATATTCTAGAAGTTGGTTAAAAATGCCTTTCCTAAACTTCTACCGCTCATTCAACAAGAATTTTCTAACAAACTCTGAGAAGCTTGATACATTGGGTGACTATGACCCAGTCTTTGTTTCGTCCTTCAGGGAATTGGAGCTTGAAGGCAATGCTAGGCTGCTACTACCTGTGGGTATAAATGACACTGTAATTCCTGTGTATGATGATGAACCCACAAGTATTATAGCTTATGCTTTGATGTCTCCAGAGTATCATGGCCAACTGATTGATGATCTGGAGAATATGAAAGACAGCGGGGCTTTCAAGTCCATGAGTTTATTGGATTCAGTCACTTCTCATTCATTCCATTCTATTGATGAATTGACAATTGATTCTTATAAAAGTTTTGGTCCGGTTGATGACATCTCGTCTATGTCAGGATCTCGTAGCTCATTGATCACAGACCCACTCTCTTACACAAAATCCCTGCATGTTAAAATTTCTTTTGGAGATGGCGGCCCTAGTGGTGAAGTGAAATATTCTGTGACTTGTTACTATGCAAAGCGATTTGATGCCTTAAGAAGGATATGCTGCCCATCTGAGCTTGATTTTATAAGGTCTCTTAGTCGTTGCAAGAAATGGGGAGCTCAAGGTGGCAAAAGCAATGTCTTCTTTGCAAAAACCTTGGATGATCGGTTTATTATCAAACAAGTGACAAAGACAGAACTGGAATCATTTATAAAATTTGGTCCTGGATACTTCAAGTACCTCTCTGAATCAATTAGCTCTAGAAGTCCAACATGCCTGGCAAAGATCTTGGGAATATATCAGGTGCTAAAGCACTAGAAAGTGTTAGATAATCAGTTATTTTAGTTTAGCCTGACAATTAAAATGCTGTTTCTTTACTGTCATTATCATTTACTTTACTCTGCAAGCTCTGACAGATTCTTTCATTGAAGCTATATTCACAAAGACATAAGATTTGTTGCCTGGATTCATTTTATTTTTCATTGAACCTTTGTTGGCAGGTTACCTCAAAGCATCTAAAAGGTGGGAAAGAAACCAAGATTGATGTTCTGGTAATGGAGAATCTCTTATATGGAAGGAATGTGATCCGACTTTATGATCTTAAGGGATCTTCCAGATCACGATACAATCCTGACTCTAGTGGGAGCAACAAAGTTCTTCTAGATCAGAACTTGATTGAATCAATGCCAACTTCTCCAATTTTTGTTGGAAACAAGGCAAAGCGATTACTAGAAAGAGCTGTCTGGAACGATACTTCTTTTCTTGCAGTAAGTGTTTTGCCTCCTTTGTGTTTGCGTGTACTAATATATGTCTCTTTTGCTTATTCCATTTACCATTTATTTTTTCGTTTTTTACTTCTCTGGGATTTTCGGGAGAGCAGGGCAGTGATTTTGGGGTCTTAGGGAGGATTTTGGAGATAGCCAGGATGAGCATGTACTGCAGTTTTCGCTTATGATACCATGTCGGAATGAATTCCATATTTTATGATTTCTGCTCTCCGTTTTAATCTGTTTGCACTGATGCTAATGCAGTCAATTGACGTAATGGACTACTCCTTACTGGTTGGAGTGGATGAAGAGAATCATGAATTAGTTCTTGGGATCATTGATTTCATGAGGCAGTACACATGGGACAAGCACCTGGAAACTTGGGTGAAGGCATCAGGAATACTTGGTGGGAATAACAATTCATCCCCAACTGTTATTTCTCCAAAGCAATATAAGAAAAGGTTCAGGAAAGCTATGACTACCTACTTTTTAATGGTCCCAGATCAGTGGTCTCCTCCATTCACAGTTACAAGTAAATCACAGTCTGAATTTGGTGAAGAAAATATCTCAGGTGGGACGTTGATTGAATGATTCGCCAACGGCTGTGATTGTACATTCAAATATGCACTTTGGGAAGATCCTCCCATATAAATTCTCTCCTCAATGATTTTTTTTGCTGTTAAAATCTTTTTGGTAGGAATTATACTTGTATTCTTAGTTTAACAGAAAAATATAATTACTTGTTAGGAGATGCTAGAACAAGACTATTAAAGCCACAGGAATCCAATGAGAAGGATGATATTGGATTGCCTCCTCATTGAACCCCTTGTACAAGAATACTTATCATGTAATTAGATTGAGACCTGTACATTTACTGCATCTTTATAGTGCATTTGCCTTTTAATTTAGAAGCAAAATTTGATTGTAATAAGATCTTTTCTTTTGATTTTGAGGTCCTCTCTCTCTCTTTCTAACGTACAGACGAAGATTGGCAAACAGATCCTGTATCTGCTCTTTTGATATGATACTGTATATTTGTTCAAGTTGAAAGGAACTCCTTCCTTTCGCATTTGATTTTCCAAGAACTTTACATGAGAAAACAATGGCTGAAGAACCTAAATGAAACCTGTTGGCATTACCATACTAGTAATCGATATTGCATCCTGATTCTGTGATACTGAGCTAGGAATTGTTGTGTAGCTTGCAGCTTTGTATGACAGGTAATTACGAAACTGCTCCATTTCTCACATTGCAGGTGATGGTTTTGCTACTTGCTAAATAGAAATCGTATTTGGCTGTTCTATAGCAGAATCATCACAAACTGTCGTAGTTATTGCTCCTGCTGCTAAACTTCATGACTGATTAACATATTGCAGTACTAGCTAAAAGAGAGCTTTTCCTTTTTCTGCTAAATTAGGTTCAAGATGGGGACTAGAAAAAGGAGAGTTATTGTGTCTGATGAGTGTTTCAATTCTTTGATTGGAAGACATGTTTGTACTTTGCATATTATAACGGCATTATTACAGATATAAACATATGGTTAACTAGAGCAGTAAGTCATTAATCAGCAGAATCTGTTAAAAGCTGTTCCACTTGGAGTCCCTCTTGCACAGCAATAATATTGTTGTCAGAATTGCCAAATTCAACACCATTAATAATCTGAAGCAATTTCTGGTGAAGCAGATTGATGATATCTTCATCCCTGGGAGAAGTCAACCACAGTTTCTGTTAGCCGCATGTATCTTTTTTCGCAATAAACTGATAGGAAGTCCTTTGAAGCATAATTCTATACCTGGAATGGTATGATATTATTGGTATTTGTTTCTGAAGACGAGGGCCTTCATCGTACCCTTCACAAATGATCTCTCCATCATCATCTCTATAACAAAGTATGCCCTCAGATCGATTCTCAAACAAGACCTGAATATGAATCAAGCAAAACTAAGCGGCCCCTTATACTGAAAAATTCAGCACAGTTTAACTAGTGTAGCTTGCATGTTTTAAATACAGTGACTGGAAAAAAGATGATACCTTGCTCTCGAAGGAGGATCTGACAGAAAGTAAAGGAGATTTCTTGAGAATAATTTGTGTGTCTTTTAGCATCATAGACTTAGTTACTGACTTCAGGAATGGAGCGGACCTCTGAAGTGGGAAATGAGGAGAAGAGAAGCAGGTTACAGCCATTGATCATGTGTCAGAAGGGGTGGAGGGAGAGCCAGAGAAAAGGTTTGGTTAGCTCTCTGATAAGGGTTCTATAGGTAAGCTAGTAAATAATGGTTTCAGTGGTCTTGTAGCTTAAAGTAGATATAAAACTCCATTATTGACAGGTTATGTCTTGTCAGCTTGCATTACTCTGATGATAAAATAGGTAAATGTGGGTCCCTTCTTGCTTATCTTAACCCTGTTGCTGCTGGAGAACCCTAAGCTATCTTGTTGTTTCATGGCCGTAGGGATGACAATTTTGATCATGTCCGTACTAGTTAATTAACTAAATTCCAATTAATTAAATTTTAGATATTAAAAAAGTGACTAATTGAGATAAAACACTATCATCTATTTTTATTTAATAACTTAAAAATTAATCAATAAAACAATGTTATTGCTGATATAAATAGTGATATAGATTTTCTTCTCCAGAATTTCTACTGCAATCATATCTGCAAGTACCGGATTTCATAACTTTTACATAAAAGTCATTAAGCAAATCCTTAGTTTCTTATCTGAATCAACTAAATTTTCAGCTAAGAGATGGTATTTTTCAAATAGAGATTGTGAGAGTCAATAGCTTGTGATCTCTTCTCTTCAACATCTCCAAGTGCTCAATTACTTGGTTTGAACTTTGAACTTTTGTTTATAACTTTTTTATTAAGATTTGGTTATTAGAATCATATCATGACATTTTCCTTAATTAATCAAATTGTTCAGTCACGATCACCAATCAAATCAATAGCTTTTTTTAATAGTAAGATTATCATAAATCATCACATAAAAAGGCATTAAAATAAAGGAAAGTTTAAATAATGATTAAGTTGGTTAAAGGGATTGATCAAATTCTCGTCTATTTAATAAAATAATATTATTTTAATTTATAAATTCTTTAACTTATTAAATAAAATAACATAATTAATTGATTTTCATATTGAATTTAAATAGTAAAAACAAGGGACTCATGCTGTCACTATTCATGGTATCCCTAGTGATGTTTTGTAGGTGTAAAGCAAAACATAGCTCTTAGTCAATAATAGCTACTCCTAAGTCACTTAATACTGGTCCACTATGTGTAGGTGCCTCCAAAAACCGAATCTAACCAGTGAGATGCTCTTGTCTCTTAACACACACACATCCAATGCCAGCTGAATTTGGTTTTTCCCTCTTCATTCTTATTTCTCAAGGACAAAATACTCTACCTTGGCCTTTGGATTCTATTAGCAAGTTTAACCTTTCAAGCATGAAAATTAGATCATTCCCATCTCCATTTTCTTCTTTATTTATATCTCTAAGCTTAAAGTTTGTCACTTCCATTGCATCGACAACTCAAAGATTTGAGCTTTTCCTAATACACATCTTCCAAACTTGTGGAATATGTTCACAAGAATTCTGATCAGTCTTTGAACAAATGTGCATTCGAACGATAAAAACTGTAAATTTTAGTAATATAAACAACAATAAGAAAAAAACCAAAGGGAAAGGCTGAACTTGGCTATAGGCATTTGGGTACTTTTTGTTAGAAAAAAGGAGATTAAGGAAAGGTATCAAGAAGAAGAATTATGAGTAAGAACCAACAAAGTTTGGTGCTTGCCTGGCATGTAGCAAGGTGAGATTCTGTCACATTGACACACATACACATGCACATGAGGGGAGATCAAAATGTTCAAGGTAAGAAAGAAAGAACCTTCCCAAAAAGAATACAAAAACATGGACAAAAAGATGAATCTTTGGTTGATCCTCAATTTTGGTTTCTGTTCTTATCGTGTCTCTGCATGTTTCAAGTTCCTTTTTTTTTTTCAATTTTTTGTTTTTAAAAAATTCTTTTCCAGCTTCCAAAGCTCCCACTTTTCTTTTCACGAAGTACTATTTTGTCTCCTTCCCAAGATCAGGACTGTTTTGGATGTCACTATGAACAACTGTGGTCACGGTTTGAAACACTGGGGTTATGTTTGCTTCCAATGTGGGGTCGTGAATTAACAGTATTATAGACCAAAAGTTCTTAGTAAGCGGTCAATGAGTCTGTGCTTTTTAATGTTGTTTAGTTATGCTTTTCGGCTGCTTCTTCAGTCATTTTCGACTGACACTGGTTTTGCATCAGAAGCAAAGCTCTATAGTAGCAGCAGATGTAGCAGGAGAGTTTCAACACCCAGAAGAGGTTCCGCTTACTTGTTTCTGAATCAGTAGTCCCCAACAATCCTCACAAGTCATAGCCATGGATCTAACAAGTCCCAAATACTTTCAACCTCCTAACTTTTTTGCTTCTAATGGGGTATGTTTGCTATTTTTGGTATTATCAGTCTCTTTTGTTTGAATTGCTCATGTTGGTTTTGTTCTTTCTGTTCTTGGTGTGTTATGGTGAGCAGGAACCAACAATGGTGACGAATACAAGCCTATACGGGAAGACTAACGATGACCCTTTTGCAGACACCTTTCAAGACCCACTTTGCAAGCTTAATCTCAAGGAGAGCTCTGAATTTGTCAAGTCATTTCCTTTGCCAAGTAATAGCATAGAATGTAGAGGTTTTCTTGAAGTATCAACTCAAAGGAGAAGAGAAGGAGTCAACTCACTCTCACACAGGAGATTTGAAGCTCCTCCTACACCTGGTAGGCCTGTGTTTAGCTTCAGCAATGGCAATCTTCCTAGAAGAAGCTTTCCATCGAAGTGGGATGATGCAGAGAAGTGGCTAATTAGTAGTTCTTTCCATGATTCTCCAGCTCACACCATAAAGACATCAGAGTCTTCAAAAATTCACAGGCAATGCGAAAGCTTCAAGCCTCAAATAGAGGCATTGGCAGAGAAATCAAGGGTCACGGAGGAAAAAATATCTAAGAGTACTTCTAGCTTTCCAGGGTCATTGACGTTGGAACATCATCACTATGGTTCTTCAGCTTTCAATGGGGCTATTGTTTCTGCTGATGTTCTTAAAGGTAGGCTCTTTGACTTCGGTTTAACTTTTTATGACATAGACGTATTTGCCTTTTAGTGCTTTTCATTGATGACCCTTTTGCTACTTTACCATCAAGCACTCTTGCATTTCACTTTTTTTCATTCTCAAAGCTTGGACTTTTGCTCTACTTTATGTTCAGATCAGCTTTGTCTTTGATGTTCATACATCAGACATAATGGACACTGCTATGTGGTGCAGAAGTGATTAAAGCACTTAATAATCATGAAACTAAGTTATATACTGTTTGCATTATTGGTTAATTAGATTCTGAACTTTTTCCATATGATGGAATTAAGCTAATTTGATGTGGAATTAAACTGTTTCTGATAGTAACAGATCAAATGTTGTTTCTTTTGGATATTACTCACTGAGAGTTTATGTTGACTGTTGCAGATAAGTTCACTGACGAGGTAGAATCAGTTTTACCAAACCTTGGATACTCAGAACCATCAAAACAAGGCTTTCTCTTCAGAAACTCGGCCAATACAACAATGAGAGATGCTGGCACTGAAGTTATCCATGAGGTGAAGCTCAAAGATGTTGGGACAGAGATGACTCCACTAGGCAGTTCCACAACCTCTAGATGTCACACACCATTCAAGATATCTTCCCCAGCTCGTCATAACACGCCAACCAATATGTCAGGCCCGTTGGCTTCAGTTAATTACAGCAGCACTTGCAACACAATTGACATCTCCAAGCTGCAAGATTGTCATTTGGCTAAGCTACAAATAGGATCCCAGTATGACTCCCTTACATCAAATTGGAGCTCAAGGGAAGAGGAGGAAGAGGATATATCAAAAAGCTTACGACATTTTGAAACGGGCATTGCATCCCGGAAAAGTATTTCGGATTCAAGGGCTGCCGCATGGGAAGATGAGGAGAAGATCAAGTATTGTCTTAGGTAATGTAAGGCTATGAAAGTTGCAGAAGTTTTCATCATTCTCACATATCATGAAACTGAATCCTTTGCCAATTGTATTGCAGGTATCAGAGAGAAGAAGCCAAAATTCAAGCTTGGGTTAACCTCCAAAGCGCACAAGCAGAAGCTGAATCCAGAAAGCTTGAGGTACTTCTGATTATTTGTTCCAAGTCCTGTCAGTCAATGTTCTCAAGCTGATGAACCATGATCCTTGCCCAATTGCAATTAGGCATGATAATGAGTTGAATAGTCCTCCTATTCTTGCTGGCATTTATGAACTTATAATAAACCTTCCCTAGCTGGAGTTTTTTACTACAGCTGTGAGGTTTTGGATTGAATCGTATCGAATTGTTACCCTCGTGGCCCTCGAGCCCCACACTGCTCTTGGACATATTTCCTGCTGTCTTCTTGACTGGTCTACCTCTGTTAGAGTGCTTCCATAATCCAATAATTATTCTTAAGTTGCATGCTTCACCTCCAAGGAAGGAGAAAGCTCTGAGTCATGATGACCAAGGATAAAATATTGCTAGTTCTTTGTTGTAACTTGGGAGAACCATGTGAAGATCCAGAATTAAGAAATTTGTAGGGAATTGGTACATTTACTTGAACTTAGCTATCTCCATTGCTTAGAAACCTGTGCTTTGCTTCGTGCTGATTAAAATATGACCAAACCAAACCATTAAATTAAAGAAAGTCACAGAAGAACCAGCTAGTTGCCACCTTATTTTTTCACTTGTTGCAGACTTATCCAAACGCACTCACGAGCACTGCTTATCAGAGTGATTTTTTTTCTGAAACTTATTTTTGTTTCCAGGTGAAAATAGAGAAAATGAGATCAAACCTGGAAGAGAAGTTAATGAAGAGGATGGCAATAGTGCATAGAAAAGCTGAAGAATGGAGAGCAGCAGCTAGGCAGCAACATACTGTGCAGATTCAGAAGGCCACTGAACATGCTAAAAGGATGATAAGCCAACACAATTTGCAACTTTCTTCCCACTCTTCCTGTGGTTGTTTCCCTTGTAGAAGCAACCACTAGTTAATCTAATGAGCTAATTGTTGACCAAAAATTGTAACTTTTTACACTTTTCAAGGAAAAGGCCCTCAGTGCATTTCATCTAAAGAATATCATGAAGAGCCGACAAAATTAAAGAAAGAACTCATCTATACTTGGTACTTTTCTCATGTCATGAAATAAGGTTGATAATAAGTTGAATCGGACTCGGGTCTAATTTATCAAATCATGTATATGTTGGGCGCAACGGGTGTATTTTGTGAAAAGGAAAAATAAAATGAGCAAAATGGATACAGAAAATTTAACATGGTTCACCCTTAATTTTGGGCTACGTCTACGGACAAAACTCATAATATTTCTTCCACTATTACAAATAGTAGGTATACAGAGATAAAAACAAAATAGTGGCTCACAAGGTGTTTCCTAACCTAAAAATACTAACCTCACTATTTTGTTACCCACCAACTCTTTAGGAATATATTTCCTAACTTCAGAGCAAGAGCAGTGCTCTGGTTTTCTCTCTGTTTTCTCTTTGTATTTTGTTGTGTGTTCAATTTTTCATCTCCTGCCTATTTATAGACAGGAGACGTAGGATAATTGGCGAACTTCTCTTCAATATTGGTAGGCATCAACTTTTCAACAAATCCTGCGATTATTCTTTTCAACAAATACAGCACGTTGTGGCATCGAAAGCAGCCACAACATTAGAATGGAGTCCCTCCATGTAAGAGGGACCTATCTTACAAATCTCCCCCTCTGATTACATTGAGGGTTCTATCAAGCCTGCTATTGATCGACAATACTCGAACTTGTCTTTTGGTAGAATCTTGGTTAACATATCTTATCCATTTTCATCAGTATGAATCTTCTCTAACTGCAATTGTTTCGTCTCCATCACATCTCTGATCCAGTGATATCTCACATCAATGTGTTTTGTTCGTGAGTGAAATGAGGCATTCTTACCAAGGTGAATAGCGCTTTGACTGTCACAGAATAGCTAATATTGCTCTTGCTTGATACCAAGTTCATTAAAGAACTTTTCATCCATAGCAACTCCTTACAGGCTTCCGTTGCTGCAATAAACTCTTATTCGGTTGTAGAAAGTGCAACACACTTCTGTAACTTTGACTGTCATGCTACAACTCCCCCTGCAAAAGTAATCAAGTAACCTGATGTGGACTTTCTCGAGTCAACATCTCTAGCCATATCTGCATCTGTGTAACTAGCTAACACAGGTTCTGCTCTTCCAAAATATAAGCATATTTTGGAGAACCTTCGAAGATACCTGAGAATCCACTTGACTACAGCCCAATGTTCCTTTCCAGGATTAGAAAGGAAACGACTCACAACTCCAACTGCATGAGCAATATTTGGCCGTGTACATACCATGACATACATCAAACTTCCAACTACTGAAGCATATGGAACTCTGGACATTTCTTCCTTCTCTTCATCTGTAGAAGGGCACTCTCTGGAACTCAATTTAAAG
>JAOQMP010000005.1:2197510-2211638 GCA_027563575.1 Erythroxylum pedicellare | reverse complement strand
GTTTAGAGTTTTATAGTTTAGGTTTTATAGTTTAAGGCTTAGGATTTAGATATTAGGATTTTGGATTTAGTGTTTAGGATTAATGCTTAAGGTTTAAATTATAGGTTATATAGCTTATAGGTGATAGGTATTAGGATTTAGGATTAAGGTTCGAGGTTTAGCTTTTAGGGTTTAAGTTTTAGGTTTTAGCTTTTAGGATATAGGATTAGGATACCCTAAAAAAAAAAAAAGGATTAGGACATAGGATTTAATATTTAGCATTTAAGTTTAAGGTTTAAGATTTAGGTGTTTTGTTAAGTGTACCTTTTCTTAGTACATGTTGCAAATACTATTTTGATATGATTAGTGTATTCTTGATTCAATCATATTTTTCATATTTTTGTCATAATATATGCTATGAGATTCATAAATTTTTGTTTTGTTCTTTAAGTCAACATTGAGCACGATTGGAGATGTTCTAAGTAGAACTAAAGGTGTTGTAAGAGCAATTGCCAAAAATCTAATCCAACAACTTCAAGGCTTTGGGTAAGTATAAATATTATATTTTACTATAGATATAACATTTGCTTGTACATTGCAATTATTTATTACTGCAGTTTTTTTTTAGAAAATGACTCCAGAGATGATGGGAATGTATTGATTTGATAGTTTTGATAGAAATAGGACAAAAGTAACCATATTTTGTCTTGCTTGCCAAAGAAAAATTAATTCTCAGATTGTCAGGTTTTATTTTTAAGTTTATAGTTTAACGTTTAGGGTTTTATAGTTTAAAGCTTAATGTTTAGGTATTAAGATTTCGGATTTATTGTTTATGGTTAAAATTTAAGGTTTAAGTTATAGGTTATAAGTCTTTAGTATTAGGATTTATGATTAAGGTTCAATGTTTAGGTATTAGGTATTAGGTATTAGGTATTAGGTATTAGGTCTTAGGATATAGGATATAGTATTTTTGACGTTCACTATTTTGTTAGTTACTAACCTTTTAAAAAATATTTTCTAACATTAGAGCATTATTTTGTTCTATATTTTTTATTGTATTTTGTAAGAAGCAAGCACTCCGTCCGGTCTTCTCAGCTTCTCGTACGATTTTCTGGAGACCTGCCAACAAATCTGACCTCAGTAGGAAAGGAGATCGTCCATGAACTTTGGAATTTGAAGAACAGTTTTAAGTGATATGGCGGTCAGACATTTACATTCAATCACTGATTTTCCAATATCTAGACATCTTATAGACCAGAAATTCGAAACAATGTTTTGAAAAAATAAATTAAAGTTAAAGTTTGAAAAACTTTAAATTATATTAAGTTATTTTTGAGAAAATTAAACCAAAATGACAAAATTAAAATGTAATCATTTTTAAAAAAGTTGACCCAGAGCATTCTCAATCGTACCGATGACGTGCATTTACGTCAACTTTTCGAACGGATCATGCCAAAAAATTCGTTGTAATTTTCTTTTCCCAATGACGTGCTTCTTTTCAAAAATATCTTCAATAAAAACTCAACTTTGATACCACTTGTTGGGTGCAGCGGGTGTATTTTGTAAAAAGAAAAAATAAAATGAGCAAAATGGACACAGAAAATTTAACGTGGTTCACCCTTAACTTTTGGTTACGTCTATAGATAAAATTCAAAATCTTTCTTCCACTATTAAAAATAGTACAAAGATAAACTCAAAATAATGGCTCACAAGGTGTTTCCCAACCTAAAAATATTAACCTCACTATTTTGGCACTCACCAACCCTTTAGGAATGTATTTCCTAATTTCAGAGCACTTGATTTGCTCTGGTTTTCTCTCTCTGCTTTTCTGTCTATTTTTTTTGTGTGTTCAGTTCTTCATCTCCTGCTTATTTATAAACAGGAGACTTGGGATAATTGGAGAACTTCTCTTCAATGTTGGTAGGCATCAACTTTTCAACAAATGCTGCATTTATTCTTTTCAACAAATGCAGCATGTTGCGGCACCGAAAGTAGCCGCAACATTGGAATGGAGTCCCTCTATATAAGAGGGACCCATCTTACATATTACATATAAGACTTGGGTCTAATTTATCAAACCATGTATATTATATGGTTAGAATTATATTTAAACCTAAAATATTTTATAGATTGGGTAGATTAGACTTTTAAATTATTTCAAACTTTAAATTAAATTTGAGCAGATTTGAGTTAAAATTTCAAATTCGGAGCTTAATTTTAAAGTTAAAACTCTAATTATAGCCTAATTAAACCGGGTTTTTCCTATTTATTTGATGTTGATAAATTTTTGCTCAAGCTTAATACTTCAAAAGTACTTGTTAGATTTCTAATGTTGACTTAAACATGGCACCCCTTATGTTATAAGTTACAATTTATAGTATGATTGAATCATTATACACTACAAGAATTATAAGGAGTCTTAAAAATTCATTAGCATTTCCTTTAAATAAAGATTAAAAATACTAAATAGCATTAAAATAAGGTCATGTCATTATTGCAGCCCCAAGGGAATTGGCCTTTTCCAATCCAATCTAGGTTTCTGTAAAGCACAAGAAAAACGCAGCGTTTTGATACTTGTCTTGTTTACCAAGAAGGGCTCTTCAAAAAGTAAATCAGACGCTAGTGAGGAGTGACTATTCGTGCCTCCTTCATTCTTCATTGTCTGTGTGTTTAGGTTGAATCGAAGATGTTTCTTACGAGGTAAGCTGTTCCATTCATGATCACCACTAGTACTCAAATGGGTAGTCTATCTTTTTGCTCCTTTTTCTCGTAGAATGGAAAAGATTTGATCTTTTTGTTTTCTGACTCCGATTTGTTTGCGCGTGTGTGCCCCTTTGAAAGGACCGAGTATGATAGAGGAGTGAACACCTTCTCTCCTGAAGGCAGATTGTTTCAGGTTGAATACGCTATTGAAGCCATCAAGGTAACTTGAGTCAGTTCATGTACTTTCTATTTGTTAACCGAGTGTAATTTATGGTAATCTTGTGTAAATCGTAATTTCATTTTAATTTGGGGTGGTAAAATTATCAATTATATTGATTGAAAAATCCTGGATTTTTTGATGAATTATAAATCATAGTAGGGCTGTGTGAAAGGTTTGTATTGTTATTGTGAACTTAAAGATCGATTTGTGCACGCAGAAGTTGACTGATGGTTATGTGTTTGTTAACAAAATCTGCTTTGAATTAATTACAGCTGGGTTCAACTGCCATTGGCTTGAAGACAAAAGAAGGTGTAGTGCTTGCTGTGGAGAAGCGCATCACCTCGCCATTGCTCGTTTGTGCTCTATCAATTGCATCCTCTAGATTTATATGATCTTACTTTTACTTCTGTTCATATGTTAACACACGTAGAAGCAATTAGCATATGAGATAACTGGAGTTCACAAAGGTCATAGCTTCGTTCTCGTAGTAAAAGCTGAGTAGTCAGACCTAGCTTGAGTGACCTTTTCAATTCACCTGTTCCTGAGCGACTTACGTGATCTTAAACAATTTTTACAATAATAGAAACATAGTTTGTAGATTTATTAGACTTTATTTATTTATATTTCGAAATTTGTGTTCAAGTTTTTATTGAATATTTACAGTCTTTGTTTGATGAGTATTGCATTTCTTTCTTTTGTGCTATGTACTTACCTTCCTTGATAAGTGAGATATGGTTATTGGTTTTAGCTATTGCAACTCATTAGAGGCATTTTTCCTTTGAAATCCTCTCTTAGGAGCCTAGCAGTGTGGAAAAGGTTATGGAAATTGACGAGCATATTGGATGTGCTATGAGTGGATTAATTGCAGATGCCCGAACACTCGTTGAACATGCACGTGTGGAAACTCAAGTAATCCTGTTATTCTAGCTTCTCTCTTGATTTGTACGTAAAATTATAAACTATCCTTTAATGAAATTCTTCCAAATTTCAGAACCACCGTTTCTCGTATGGTGAGCCAATGACTGTGGAGTCCACAACTCAAGCACTTTGTGATCTAGCGCTTCGTTTTGGCGAAGGTGATGAAGAATCAATGGTAATAACTATTTCCTTCATATTTTTTGGTTGTGCTTGTCTAGAGTTCATTTCTCAAGACCCTCCCTGTGATGCATAAAATGTTATTTGCAACCAACTCTTTCCGAGTTTATGTCTTTTTCTCCTCATGTGATGAGTAAGATCATAGATGTGCCTTTTCCTTTTCCATCTAATTCCTTTTTATTTCATCATTTACTGTGACGTAGCTTCCTGCTTCAACTAGTTCGATTGAAATTCCCTGCTGTATGCCATACAGCAGACATATGTAATACTGCCATACAGCAGACATAGGAAAAGCTATTTCATGTCATACTGCTTAGCTATAATATGAGTTTATCTTTTGTTTCCTGATATTTTCATGTTTTATTACTTTAACAGTCCAGACCATTTGGGGTATCGCTACTCATTGCTGGTCACGATGAAAATGGACCCAGCTTGTAAGTTCTGCATATGGCTTCTTTTCCTTTAAATCCCTTGCCAAATAATTAATTTACTGAATGCTTGACCTTTTCCACTCTTAGCATCTTCGCAAACCATTATCCCCTATGGAAAGAATTGTTTCCACCAACTTAGGCTTCCATGAATTGATTCTATAGTGAATTTTGGGGGAAAAAAATTAAAATTAGTGCTCACACATTCCCTTTCTCTATCCCTTTATAGCCTGGTAAAATATTTGCTATAATGTTTAAAGGATAACTTGTGTTTTTCAGGTATTACACAGATCCGTCTGGCACATTCTGGCAATGCAATGCAAAGGCCATTGGTTCAGGTTCTGAAGGTGCAGATAGCTCTCTGCAAGAGCAATATAACAAGGTACTACTGCTTCCCGTTTAAATAATCTTGGAAGACTTACTTACAGAATAGTTCCATGTCTAAAACAAATAGGTTTTAATGGGCTGTGACAATAATGGTTGAATTTTACACAGGACCTTACTCTTCAAGAGGCCGAGACAATTGCACTTTCCATTTTGAAGCAAGTGATGGAAGAAAAGGTAATTTGACAAACTTTTATTACGTCCATTAGTTTACTGCATTCTATAACTCATTAGGCTAAGCTTATGATTACATGTCATTCATCGAACCAATGACACATTGGTATGTATCATTTTGTTGGTCCAGTTATGTAATCTGTGTGTGTATTGGTTTCAGGTCACTCCTAACAATGTTGACATTGCAAAGGTTGCTCCAACATACCATTTGTATACCCCTTCTGAGGTGGAGGCCGTCATTACTCGCCTATAAGAGCACAAAAAAAGAAAAGAAAAAACCCCTTGTCTGCGAAATTTCCGGCTTGATTTAATGTCTGGTCCATTGTTAGCTGAACTGCAGACTTTTTATTAGTTGAAGAACACTGAGATATGAACCGTTCAATCAACTTTGTTACATTATCAGTTGTGTAATTTTACTTGGTTAAGAATGAACTTCTCTTCAGAGAATCTCATTGTGATCAGTTAATAAGCTATCTACCATAAAGATGGTTTTGAACTTCTTTAAGGACCCAATATGAATTAATTTGGTTTTGAAAAGACTTGATTATTCTTCAATCTATACGTCACCATCAAGGCGGGCGTAGCACAACTTGTAGTTGTGCAATTGATATAAATTCCGAATTGATCGAGTTTCTAGCACTCATGTATCTAAACCCGAATCTGAATTTTCATACTTTTATCCCTTTCCTTGTTAAACAGGCTTGGACTTTTGAGGCCGACTCGAAACCTTAATACTGAGCAACGATTCCAAGATGAATTCAACTGTAGAAAATGTTGAAAAAAAGTGAAACCGATGTGCTCCATTTTTATTGAATCAAACTTGAGAACAAGGTGTATTAGCCTGAAGAATAATCTGAGCAGCCATTGAAACTTTAGAGAAACAAGAGGTAAAGGCTAATTGCATGGTACACAAAAGATAAATATTCTTTTCAAGGAACCTATTATGATTGAACAGCTACACTCTCAAGCATGACATACCCAAAAGGGTGATTCCATAATTTTTCTAGTCACGATATTCATCCATGAAACTCTTGTGGAATTCTGTCAAACGAGAAACTATAGCTGGAATCTTGTCCTCTTGAGGCAGTATAGTGCACCTGAAATGCCATGTTCCAGGAACCTTGACAAAGCACCAGAAATACAAGGTATCAGCTAAAGGAACAACTCATCAGATATCTGACAACCCAGCTTTTATAGGTAAGACTGCTGTTACTACAAAATTCTCAAAGCAACTTGAACCATCGTACTCACCTGGCCAAATCCAGAACCAGGGACAACAACAACTCCTGTGGTGTTGAGGAGACGGCGACAATAGAATGCATCCGGGGCTGTTTTAGCAGCTTCTGCCGCTTTGATTGCCTTCTCAGGTAGGCGAATTTGGGGGAAAAGATACATTGCTCCTTCTGCTTTGTTACATGTCACACCCTCTAAACTGTTAAGCGCTGCTTCCAATGTCTGTCATTAATCATAAAAATGGTTGTCCATATTATGATCTCAAACTCGACGAATGTAGCCAACATAAGTAATTATGAAAGTGTATGCACGACATTTGAAAGTGAGTTGATGACATGGAGATCGATAATATGTAATAGAAAGCAAGCTCCATCAGGGCATTGGTACTATCTCGAATGCACTTAAAAGCATATTATTATCACCTTTGCACGCCTTGCTAGTGAGGAAAGAATCCCGTCTTTCTCTGCATCATATGACTCATATGACTCTTCACCGACCTGCCACCGTGCATCATTTGGAATCATTGCAAGGTAAGAAAATAAAGGATTAGTAGGTTTCTGTCTTCATAAATGCCCATGGAAGATAAAAGTTTGCTGAACCTAAGCCTACATTAATTGATGCAAGAATCTGAAATCATGTCAAAGGAAGCTAACAAAGGAAGAGAGGTCAACAACAAACCTTGGGCGGGCTCATGACAAGGCTAGCAAGAATTTGACCAGAAATGTTAGAGCAAAGATTTACTGATGCTACTTTATATATTTGCTCCCTTATTTCGGGAGTAAAACCAGTGACTTCCATGTAGCCGCCTCTCTTTCCACACTCTCCATAGTACCCTAAAAATATCAAAAAGAAAATGTACAATCATCTTGAAATAAAGAAATACCACCACTATACAAAGAAATTATCAACTTGCCATCTAACCTTTAGAGACAGACTGAAAAGATACTAGAGATAAATCCTTTTCACCATAACCCATCGATCGGGAGATCTTCTTAAAGGAGTGAAATTTCTTCTCTGGAACATAAACATTTTGTTGATAAACCTGAATCAACACAAGAAATTCATACAAAGTTATCAGTTATAAAGAAACCATCCAACACAAAGCACAAACGACTTGCCCACTAACCTCATCTGCCAGAAGAACAAGACCTTCTTGCTTGCAGAACTCCACAATCTCCTTCTGATTGTCCTCACCAAGGACCTAAATCACAGGGAGAAATCAAATTACAAATTATCTACAGCATTGTTTTCTTGGCTATTGCAGAAAACTGAAGTTTTATATATACTCAAAACTGCATTCTTAAGGAAAGTTTGTCACCTGCCCTGTTGGATTGCCCGGATTTATCACAACCAAGGCCCTAACTTTGATACCGTTAGTCTTGGCATCTTCCAATTGTTTCTTGAGATCAGAAATTTCCAATCCCCATCCATTTGCTTCATCAAGGTAGTAAGGAACCTGCAATATAGATCTTGGTAGTCAAGTCCTAAGGTCAATGTAATTATAAGATAGGCCAGACATTTAACTAGAGATTCTTTGTCGGGTGAGATCACTTTTAAGACTATGTTTCAAGAAGAACTTAAAGAAAGAGCCAGTTGGATCATCAATATAGTTCAGGAAAGCTAAAAGAATAACTAAGGGTTGCCAACCAGCATAAACTGCTGAATTCTAAGATAGAGAAAGCATACCAGAGAGCCACCATGGAGAGCAATTGATGCTGAGTATAATGGATACTGAGGAATGGGACAAAGTATTCCATCATCTTCTGAACTTATTAGTAACTGCATCATCATGTGGACCTGGTAATAGAGAAAGCACAATCAGTAGGCATGTTTTGAGTATCAATCATGCAACTGTGAATCTATATGATTAGATATACTTCCATATATATATAAACATAAATATATATGTAATTATATGTCCCACAGTATTTCCAGAATCAAGTATGGAACAATTGACTTGCCGCCGGACTTGCACCATCTGTCAAGAAAATGTCGTTTGGATCAGCAGGAAAACCATCACGAGCTTCAATTCCAGCAGCAATGGTATCACGTAATCCCTTGATACCCTGTCATGAAAAGGTAAAACCATGATATGCTATCCTTCTAACATACTGAATCTGAACCAGAGACTCCAAAACTGACTTAGGCGGTAACTGATAATCACCTGACTGTGACTGTAAGCACCAGTTGCTCTCCCAGGAATTTGATCAAGAATCTGCCAAGCTCGTTCTATTGCATCAGCACTGCAGAAAGTAATTCAATAATTATAAGGTATTGTTAAAGGAAAGGGAAAGGGGAGACTTTTGTTTCTATTATTACTCAGTTTCACAAAATAGAAGAATAGGTAACAAGATATTGACTGGAAGACTTTCACTCTATTATTAACATATTCATCTTACATTTCATCTTATATATAGTCTTTTATCTTTTCATTCACCTGCAGGAAATGGCAACAATAGCAACCTAATTGTTTACAGGATAGTACATGGTCATAATCAACTCCATTATCCAGTCAAAGAGGAAAATGTTAAAGGAAGAATTTCGAAGATAGGAAAAAAAAAAAGATTTAATACCTGAACAAACCCTGTGTTTCACTTTTGTCCAAAATGCTAGGATGGTCGCAGAGTGCAAGCACCTAAGTAAAATATCTATGAATAAGAATTACTTCTACCAAATACATACCATCAACTAAGAAGTTAAAGAGGACATACCTCACGGAAAAAGGTGATTGGCTGTTGACCAAGTGATTGAGGATTCCCGATATTGCAGTATATTATCTGTCAGATGGATGAAAATAAGTATATATAAGTCCCCTTTTTCACTCTACATATACAAGTGAAATTTACACATTCTATATATCAATTTCTCTACTTCCCAAGCAGCACGAAGAAATAAAGAACTAAATGTAATAAATAACTAACAAGCTAAATTATTTGTTTGTAAATTATTTGTTTTTCCTTGACCATTGAAATCCCTATTCGATCTAGTCAACAATGAGAAGCTTCAATAAAATGATCTATACTATCAATTGCAAATCAAATATAACTAACAGAACAAAATAATTAAAGCATAAAGGTAGGACTTCAATTCGTAGAAGAATGACCATTTCATTTCACATGCCTTTAGATAACAAGAGGTGAATTGAAAGCAAAAAGGAAATACCTCATCAAAGGGAAGAGAACCTGGCTTAGCCTTCAATTCTTCTTGTAACCGCTGTGTAATACAGACAAATAACACAACTACATTCAATACACAAGCAGATCAACTTGCATGTTTCTTACAGAGAATACAGTGTGATACTAACTGTGAGAGGGATAGACGCCCATTCGAGCTAGTTTGCAAGTTTTATGTGTTACCTGAGCAAGGGTGACAATCTCACCACGCACTGCATATTCACATTTCAAAACCTGGAGAAAGCAACAGAAAAAAAAAAAGAACATAAGTGCAAATGATTGAGAATAAAACCCTTTAATTTTAGGATAATTAGATACTAATCAGTGATCATCAATCTGCAAAAGCAAATCATCACTTAACTCCTCCAGACAGTAGACATTCAAATACACGACACTTTTGCACATTAATAGAAGTTAAAGAAAGGTTCTTTGTTTTTCAGATGCATCCATAGCCCTTCAATTTGCAAGAGAAGTGTCACAAAAGGGCTGTTAGACATATAAATATAAGGAAAAAGCAAGAACCTGAGCGTACAATCATAAGGAAAAGTTTCCCACAATAGTATACGAACATCTCTGTGTTATAAAAAAGTGCTTATGTATGCACCTAAATGGCAGAACCAGAGTGAAGCCTTCTATGGAGATAAAATGTTAAAGTCAAACACAAACCCAGAGATGAATATGTAGATTGCAAGAAGAGGCAGTAATAACACAAACAAAATCGTAAATCCGAACAAAATATGAAGGGACAAGGTAAAACCAAACCAAACCAACCCAGAAGTAAAACAAGCAGTCAGATCAATAAGAAAAATCAATTAAAATGTGTTCCAATCAGAAAGATACAAACTTTATTGAAAATAAGTAAGTGGGTACCTTGGGATTAATGGTGTCAAGAGACACAGGAGCCATTGGGGAAGAGGAAGGAGGAGAAGAAGAAGAACCAAGAACAGAATTTGAAGACAAGAAACGTGAAGAAGCGACAGATGGCAGCAAGTTTTGATATTGATGTGATCGGTTTAAGATGTTTTTGACAATCACCAATTTCCGCATCCTTTATAGTCTGTAGACACGCAGTACATAGAAATAGCACAGGTGGTGTTCAGATACGAAGAAAAAGAGACGTGATTGACGTCGTTTTCTAAAAATTTTTTCGTCAGAATCAAAAATTAAAAATAAAAGATTTTAACAAAACATTGAAAGACTCGACTTCTGACAGTTGGGCTTTTCAGAAGTACCTCTTCAGAACTTGGAGGGCAAGTTCTGCTTATGCCTCACTCATCACTAAGCAGGTTGCTCGACTCCAACCCACAGTTTTTTACTTTCAACTCCTGTTCGTAGTCCAAATCAGGTGACAAAGATTCCACCTTTTCAGGCTTATTATATTTGCTAAGTCTTTTTGTTATGCTAATCTGTATTCCTACTTAATAATAATTAATGCTCTTTTCAGATACTAATTAGAAAAACGGCTTTATTCTTCAGAAAACTTCCCTAAATTTGTACTGAAATTATGAAAGAAAACAGGGTTTTTCTTGTACTATGCATAGTTTTGACTTGGAATACCACCAGTTCTCAGAAGTATACATAATTACATACACTAAGAGCATATGATCTAAGGCTGACAGATTCTCATGTTTTATGACTATTTAATATATCTATCATAAAAAGTACAGGACCTTGTCTTCAGAAATCTTGCAGGACATCATTAGGTAACCTTAAAACCAAAGTTACTGTAAGAGGAGCTGAACAATCATGAAAAGTCGTATATTGGATGGAGTCAAACTCGAGATGAAGACCAAAAAGAGCGAGAGTTTTCTTTGGAAAAGTCTAAATGGCAGCCTATTTTGAAAAAAAGGTATGGAAATGTGATGGTCCACAAAAAATTAGAGCATTCTTATGACTCCTGGCTTGTAACAAACTCCCTACTAATCAACACAAACTCTACGACATCAATTCCCAGATCCGACCTACCAGTGCTGTGAAGAATTTTAATAAAGTTTGCATATTGTTAGGGATGATTGTAGAGCTCATCAGTTCTGGAGAGGCTTTTCCATTAGCATAATCTCTGATGATTTCTTTCGGAAGGAAAAAAACCATAGTTTATGGACAATTTGCAACAACATTAGAACCTTCTAGGACTCGATTGGTTATTAGTATTTGGAACAGTATGTTGGTTCCTATGGAATTGACGAAACAAAACAATTTTTTATCCCAAGTTTTCATGGCCAATAAGCCCTCATGTCGTCATGCTTCAGTATGTCCAATTGATCGATCATGCTAAGGTATTAGTGGAAAGAGCATTAATGTGTCCAAGATTGCGAGTGGAGACTTTTATTGGATGGAGCAACCCTCCATAAGATTGGATACGTCTTAATACCGATAGAGCATACCAAGCTTCGACTTCGCGGGTTACAGCAAGAGGAATCCTTTGGGACAACACAGGAAAATAGCTAGGGGGTTTTGCGCACAATATAAGTTATTGCACACTAGTTTGTGCTGAACTCTGGAAGGTATTTTCAGGCTTGACCCTTACATGGAATATGGGAAATCGAAGGGTGGAACTTGACGTAAACTCACTAATTGTCATTAATATCTTATCATCCTCAGTTACATCATATATGTCATTCAATACTTTAGTTTTGGAGATTCAACAATTACTAAATCGTGAACGGATTGTGAAAGCTAGATATATATACCGTAAGGCTAATAGAGCTGCAGATGGGCTAGTAAACCAATACCTAGACCTTGGCATCCATTGTTATCAAAACCCAACTCTGGGTTGCTTTGCTATCCTACTAGAGGATATAACTGGGGTATCTTTTCCCCGTCTAGTAGCGTAAACTGTTTGTATTTCTCCTTCTAAGCAAAAAAGAAAGAAAACAACTGCGTAAAGGGCAGCATCCCCTAATTTTTGCCGAAATTTTCGTCATTTTTGCACCATGTATAAGCCTGATCTTATCGTGTTGTTGGAACCTTGCATCTCGGGGATGAAAACGAATGAGGTCATTAGACGCAATGGTTTCGTTCGCTCTCACCGCATTGAAGCTGATAGGTTTGGCGGTGGTATCTGGCTTCTTTGGCACGACAATTTGAGGCTCAGAATCCTGGAGAACAATTTTCAATATATTCATTTAATGGTAGAGTTGTTGGAGCACAAGCTGTTTCTTACAGTTGCATATGCCAGTCCGAAGCCCCTGACTCGCAGGAGCTTCTGGACGAATCTTTTAAGAGTTGGAAACCAGCTTTTGGACCCTTGGCTACTTAGTGGCGACTTCAATTGTGTTTTATACAACTCTGGAAAATTAGGGGGTTCCTTGAAGAGGGGAGCCTGTAAATTGTTTCAGGATTGGCTTTTCAATGCTCAAATGCTTGATTTTGGATTTAAAGGGCAGAAGTTTACGTAGACAAGGGGTGAAGTTCGTGAACGACTTGACCGAGCAGTAAGCAATGTGGCATTTGTTGAGAGTTTTCCCAACATCACTGTATTCCACCTTTCGAGAGTGGGCTCTGATCATTGCTCTCTTCTCATTCAAACTTTGCCCATACAGAAACAACGTCAATCAGCGAAGAGATAGAGATTTCAATTTCTGGCTCCTTGTTTGTTATATACGAGTTTCTTGCCTGTCCCAAAGAGTGTGTGGCATATGCCTGGAGACATTTTATCCAATATGGCTTAGTTTGTGGCCAGAATCTCCCAGTGGAATGTGGAGGAATTTGGTAATATCTTTAAACGAAAAACATATTTGTTGCGGCGATTAGATGGAGTTCAACGACCTTTGGCTATGCACTGGACTTCTACTCTTAAACAGGTGGAAGCAGAATTACAAAGCAATTTACATCTGGTTCTGGCTCAGGAAGAAGTTATATTGCCGATGGAAATCTCTGATAGATTGGCTTCCACACGATGATCGAAATACATCTTATTTCCATTATGCGGTACTTCATAAAAAAAACGCAATATGAAAGTGAAGACCCTTAAGGATGATCAAGGAACTGTGTTTCATGGGGAGGCTTTGAGGAGACATTGTTAACTACTTTACCAATCTATATACTTGTTCGACCAATATCTCCATGCCCGAGAACAGGGTCAGTCTTTTTCCACATATTGCCGATCAGGTGACAAGTAGTTTGATGGGTCGATTACAGAGGAGGAAATCCGCAGTGCCATCTTTAGTACGAAGCTATTGAAGGCCCCAGGTCCCGATGGCATTTCACCATCTTTTACCAAAAATGTTGGAATGTAGTTGGCACTTCTGTGTGTAAGTTGGTGTGGGATATCTTCAGAACTCAAATCCTTTCGTAAGAGATGACTGAAATTCTCCTTGTGCTTATCCCGAAGATGGAGAATGCAACATCTATCAAGATGTTTTGCCTTATCAGGGTATGTAATGTTAATTACAAGATACTCTCGAAGGTGATAGTCAACCGCTTCAAAAGTGTTCTTCCGTCGATTATTAGCCCAGCCCAAACGAGTTTTGTACATAGGAGACACATTACGGACAATATTATTCTTGCCCAAGAAGTTATTCATTCTATGCAGAAACAAACTGGTAGAAAAGGTTTTCTGGTGGATTTGGGAAAGCGTATGACATGCTTTCTTGGGATTTTGTACGGGACACTTTACACCAAGTGAGACTTCCGACGGATTTGATAAATTTGATTATGGCATGTGTTACAAAGGTCACCTTAGAGACTCGAACTTTCACCCGAAGTTGCTCGCTCACACCCTTTGCACGGCAGTCTCA
>JAOQMP010000005.1:2168322-2184132 GCA_027563575.1 Erythroxylum pedicellare | reverse complement strand
AAAGTAAAATATATAGATATTGGATGTATTTGATATTACATTTATAATTAAGATTTGTAAATTTAAAATTATATCATATAAAATTAATTTATTTTTATGTTATAAAGTTTAAAAGGAAAATGGAATGAATTAGATTAATTTTAAAGTTTATTTGTTTATTATTATTGTTATTTTCATATGATTATTTTAAAAATAGTCTTTTTATTAATTAGAGTGAAGGCTGTATATTATTAGACTAACTCAGACAGTCTGTCAGGAATTTTTATTAAATGAAGTTATTGTTTTTAAATTTAATTAAAAAATAAAATTTTTAGTATTTAAATTTATTAATTTGAAAAATCTTAAAGATAATAAAAAAAGAATATTATATCTATACGATCCTATTAGATATAGACATAAAGTAATACAAAATTCACCACAAAAATTTTTAAAATTGTGAATAAAGAAAATATGATAAAAGGTCAAAGTCTAATAATCATAATTAATGCCCTATTGCATCTTCTTCCTCTTCCTCTTTTCTCTATTTCTCAATCTCATCTCATCAAATAAGGGGGGAAGTTGAGAAAATTGAGAAACCCTAATTAAAAATCTGTCCTTTCTCGCTTACTCGAATTGGGTTTTCACGAGGTACGTGCCCCTTTTAACAGTCTGGCTTTTGTTTACACAAAATTAACTGGTTCTTTGTGAAATTCGTTAATTTGTAAGATCTTTCATTATCTTGATCTTTTAGGAATTGTTATGGCCAATTGGGTTGCGTTGTATTTCAATTCTGTAATTCAACATGCTTTTTTAGGTTCAATTCGCGGCCGGCGGTGGTTGATCGGCGTCTACTGTTTTTGTGTTCTTCTATTTGTTGTCGTGCTTCAACTTAATGCATCAAGATTAGGGTTTTTTGTGCACTTTGATTTAAGTAATCTTGTTGAAGAATCTGAGTTTGATAGATTTTGTTAATTGATCAAGTTTTTCAGTATTTAGGCGTATCATTCGTTGTGTTGATTGTTCTGTTCAGTTGTTTGACTGTTTCAGTTTTGCTTCTTCTTTGTATCAGTACGTGTTATCTTTTTTTTTCGGAGTATCAAACAAGTTAAAGAGTGCAAATAGTGTGATGGCTGAGAAATCGTGCATCAAGCGGCTTCAGAAGGAGTTTAGAGATCTTTGTAAAGTATGATTCTTTTTGCCCCCAATTCACTGCATTACATTTATAGGCTTTAACTTGATATTGTGTAGAAGATTGGCTAGTACGTGACTCTTGCAATTTAGTTATAAATAGATGTAAGTGTAATATTAACCATTGATGGGTGAGATGTACAGGTTATTAGAATTCGTATGTGTATCACATGTTTTGATCACTTGATTGTAGGAGCCAGTATCTCATGTTGTTGCCCGTCCTTCACCAAGCAACATACTTGAATGGCGTAAGTTTATCTCTTTTTGCTCCTTTAAGTGTGAATTATGGAATGTAAGGTTTTAAATTAATAAAGAAGAGAAGTTTCTATTTGTGATGTTTGAGTTCGCTGTCATGTGCATATGACATTTGATAGTTCTGGATTTTGGATTCTGGGCACACTGGAAATAAAAATATTTATCTAATATAATACTAGCCTGGGATGTTGTCCAAAACATTATTTGATGAAGAATTGAAAGATGAAATAAATTTGATGTAATTTTTTTTAATGGAAAATCGGATAAAGAAGATTGAACCAAGAGTAAGGATGTCATCATGCTTATTCTCTGATGTGCCACTGACTTCCTTGTGTAATCTTATATTATGGGCTGTAACTGGACGCCGTAGTTTAAGTTGTGCCTTGTCAGACTGGCTGAATTTCATTTTTGAATCATGCATCTTTCTTGCTTTTATTACATTAAACTATGAAATTTACATGTGGATAAGTGCTAGAGACGGAAAGGGGCACTATAGTTCAAAGGAGAAACAATCGCTTATGATTTGATAATTAACATGGTTTTAGCAACTTGGAAATGACGTTGAAAGTTTTTAATATTTTAGCATTTATCCTTTATAAGGATGAGCAAGACTTTTTGAATATATTGTTTTTGTTTCTCCTTTAGTGGGGGCTTTCTTGTTTCTCATCTAAATGTTTTTATTCAGTTTCTTGATTTTGGTGTTGTTGAATGTTGGTATTGCAGATTATGTGTTGGAGGGAAGTGAAGGAACTCCTTTTGCAGGTTTGTTGACAATTACTTCATGCCTATCTGAAATTCATGACTTCTTTTGATTTCTGATTTTGATTTGTAGTTTTTATCTTTAATATGTTAAGGTGGATATTACTATGGAAAGATCAAGTTCCCTTCAGAGTATCCTTATAAACCTCCTGGAATCACGTAATTTATAATCTCATCGTATTTTTATCATTATTTTTTCTAAAAATATTTTTTTCGTTTTTACTTTCTTCCTATGTAATGACAACAAAAATCCATTTCCTTTTTAAATTTTTTATGCTTTATAGCATGATCACTCCCAATGGACGATTCATGACGCAAAAGAAAATCTGCTTATCAATGAGTGACTGTAAGTTCCTATGCTGCTATGTTAAATAAATCAGAAATTTTACTGTATCTTAATGACTAACAGTTTTTTTTACCTCAACTCCCCAGTTCATCCAGAAAGTTGGAACCCAATGTGGTCTGTATCAAGGTAAAACAGATTTCATTGCTGTTATCTTTCATCATATGATATTTATGTAATATGCTTGTATATTCTGCCATTAGCTGTTTAAAATTCATGGATAACTTCATAATCTACACAAATTGTAACTTTTCTCTTGTTTCATGATGCAGCATACTTACGGGCCTTCTATCATTCATGGTAAGTAGGTTGTGGATTGTGGATTTTGGATTTTCTTACAATTGTGGTTTCACTTGTTCAGACTGCTCCTTGGTTCATAATCTTATTTGTTGTGATCTTCTTGCATAAATTGACATATGCCTATTCTTTTTAGATTATTTTTTATCAGAATTTTACTTAGATTTCTTATATTAGTACCAGTTTCTTTATCGGATAAGCTCATAAAATAAATGCATGAAGCTTGTATTACTTATTTAAGACTTCTTGTTTGTTGAAATTGTATGATTATTGTGCAGATGGATAACAGTCCTACAACAGGCAGTGTAGACACTACTGTCGCTGAGAAGGAGCTTCTTGCCAAGAATTCTCTTGCCTTTAACTGTAAGAAGTAAGTATTTTTTCTTGCCATTGCAGGATTTGCTGAACTTTTTCTCTCTCCTTATTCAGGAACATGAGTGATTTACGTGATCTTGTACTTTAACGTCTCTGTACATTTATTTCAAAGGCTGCATCAATGCAATTGCCACATGCGACTCCTCTGTTTCGATTATTGCTTTTACTTTTGTCATTATGCTATATAGAATCTAGAACCCATGTCGTTGTGCAGTGCATTGATTTTTTCTCTTCATGCATCTCTGTTTCATATAGAGCTCTTTCGCTTGAAAGTTGAGGTCTATAAATCTCAATTAGTCTTGATGCATTATCCAAATAGTTTCTTCACCTTTTTCCTGCTATTAAGTATTTTTAACATATGCTTTTCCTTTCCTTAAACATCCGGTTGAGGGTCTAACTTTCCATTTGATGTTCGTTTCCCCTTATGACAGCCCAACATTTAGGAAATTGTTTCCAGAATATGTGGAGGAGTATAATCAGCAGCAGAATTCTGAGCAGCTTGTTTCTGAGCAGGTATCTCCAAATGTTCCACAAGAAGATCAATCAAGACCCAGGTTGGAAAACCAGCCTTTAATAGAAGATGCAAAAAGAATAGATACCCCTAAGGACCTTGAAAGAAACGGAAAACAGCCATTCTCAACCTGGATGCTGCTATTACTGTTCTCGATCTTTGGCATTGTCATGGCTTTGCCACTACTCCAACTTTGATGTGTAGGATGAGAAATCGAGACATTAGCATGGCTTTGGCTAGAGGAGAAACTTCTCTCCAAATGGTTCTTAGGTTTCTGTTTTACTTAAACAGGCCCTGTATAGACGTTGATGCCCAGATTTCTGGGTCTGGTGGCTAATTTTTATGTTACCTATTGCAGTTTGTTAGCCAATGTTTTGAAGCTCCAAATTATGATGTTTGTCTGAATTTAGTTGGAAGTGTGAATTTTCTTGAGTTACCATCTTCTCTTTAAACCCTCACATGCCTTTTCTTCTCTTGATTTCTCTTTCAAGAAGGCATGGATCCTGGCTTCCACAGGCGATTGAAAAAAATTGGCAGGTCCGAGCCCGAGTTTATTCGAACTTCCGAGTATGTTGGCTTGTTGAACTGAGTTTGGGCTTTTTGGCCCAAAATTGTATAAAATGGGCTGTACATATATCAGGCTGTTTCAGGCCGGGCTTGAGTCAGGCACCTATATCTCTGAAGTCCAGTTTAAGCTTGAATTTTTTTGGGATTTGGCCTGACTTCAAAGTCGAGCTGATTCAGGTCAGTTCAGGTTCAGATCTTTTTTCCATCCCTAAGCCTGACACAGCCGGCTGTATGAACTATATTACATCAGTACAGCCTATATTACATCAGGTTAAGCAAAGTAGCAAACCATGAAATGAGGGTCAGATCTTATCAGAAGTCAAAAGTATGAACTTGGTGTGTTCCAATCCTAAGATACCTGTCCTCAGTTCATGTTTGGTTGAATAAAAGAAAACAAGCAAGCCTCAAATCACTCCTGAACACCCGGCAGTTTAGGTGCATTTTTGTGTATGCTTCAATCCCAACGACAGTTGATAAGCTTTCATAATTAATCATCATTGTTTTGTTTAATTCTTCATTTCTGACAGTAACTAGTGGTTGCCACCAATCATTGTTGTTTAAAGTTTAAGAGTCGTTTCTTGTATTTAGTCAATGATGAAACATCATTGCAGGTTCTGCCTTTTCCCTTTTGCCACTTGGAGAAGCATAATCTGCGTAATTTAAGAAGTTACAGATTCTACTTTTAACCCCATCTGCATAAGCTCTGCAGTCCACTTCATTCCTTGTCTTTCCAGTTCTTCATTCTCATCTTCTACCCAGAAAATTTCTGATAGTCATCAGTGTCTCTTCAGCTATTCTGTTCTCATATATAAACTCAAGGTTTCAGGTTCAGTCAATTTTCAGGAAGAAATAATGGAGTCTCCAGTGTACCCGAACCATGAGACAAGGGAATATGGTGGGTATGAATTGGATCTTCAGCTGGATTTCACACAGGTAAAAAAACCTGTCAGCTTCAGTTTCACTTCCACTTTGTTGAACACTTCTGAAAATTGACAACTGAACTGAGGCTTTTAAATTCTTCTCAATGATATCTTTGTTAATACATTCATCAGTTCTTGGAAGAAGCAAGACTACATGTAAGGGAAAGAGACATCCTGACTTTATCACCAGTTCCCATTGAAGTCGGAGGTAGAAGAATGAAGGAAGACAAAAAGAGCAAGGTTTCATGGAAGAGCTCACTTTTCAAATGGTGGAAAGCTGACAAAAAGCGTAAGCAAACTGGATCAGAACCTGCAACGAGTAGCCCCAAAACGAAGCTTCAAAGACAGGTTCATGTTTCCGGTCCAATACGTGGGAGTGTTAGAGCTCATTCAAGGCAATTCCAGCCATCATCAGGACCGCTGACTAGCCTCCTTAGCCCATTGAAGGTGAAGAAGTCACAGAATGAGATACCTTATATGTGTCTCGACGATGTTAACAATGATCCAGAGGTTGCTGTCTATGGACCTATCTACTCGGTGACTTGAGCGCGGATTGCAGATTACTCTGCAGTTATGAATTATTGCAGTGACTCCGGACGATGCAACCGTAACTGCGGGTAATACAGGCATGAAGTTTAAGACCTAAACTAAATCTGCAATGTAATTTCATGTTCCTGGCCACAAAGTATCCAGTCTGAATAGTTTTGAATTGGCAACGAATCTCTGCAATATCATCTGAGTCCAGCTGTGACTTCTGAAGTGAAAACAGTTGTATTAGTTGAGGAAAAGAGTTCAAAAAGAACATTTTTAGCCATGTTCATTTCTGTTGTTAACTGAAGACATTCCTCATTTTGTCCCCCTAAAGAACCATTTGTTTGTTATGTTCTTCAATCCAACTAATCAATATGAACCGGAAGGACCTTAAATAAGATGATCAATATGGATTTCCAGGGACTTCTTCACAATTTTACAAAGTTTTCTTTCTTTCAAAAAGTTAACATTAGACTGCCTGCATATTCAGAAGTTAAAGACATTGTCATACAATCAAACTTTCATGTTATTTTACCAGTTAGATTGATTCGAACTTACAAAAGGAACAGAAAGAAAGAACGACCTAAATGAAGAAACCCTTACAAAAGAAACCCGCGCTCATTCATAATCTTTAATGATTACACCTTAAGGAAGATAATGGATTCTGTGTGCTGTATAATATGCTAAACTATCTAGTATTGAATGCCCCTCTTCCCTAAAAAGAAAAAAGACAGGGAAGAAAAGATCATGCCAGTGATGTCACTGTGTATCTCTCTGTTGAGGTACATAGTCAATTAGCTACATAAGACTATTCAGAAACTTGATATCAACAGCAAAATAAAAGAACAGCAAGTAAAGGAAGCAGAGAGGATTCTTTTTAATTCACGAACCGATCTTCTCCTCATTAAACATCAAGAGAACTGCTTGGAAGAACCCCCTTTTTCTTCAACCAAAAGCCTTGGCATTGGCACAGGTGATTTGTTTTCCTCCTCCTCAAAGCTATCACTCATTTGCATAGCATCTTCCATGACCAATATTACTTCAGGCATAGGTCCAACTTCAGATGGAGAATAAGAAGATGATGCTGATAATGATGACGAGGACGGTAGTGATGATGAAACTGATTGAGTAGAAGTTCCTTGTTCCACGTCCCTGCCACTGCCCCTGCCACATACCGAAGCACCTATTTGAGTCCGATCAGCCAGGAACAGCACATTTGTTGGAAAACTTGGAGGTTCCACTGAAAACTGAGAATCAGAAATTTCCTCTGAAGGTTGATTGTTCTCTTCCAAATCATTGCTGTTGTAGAATCCTGGGATTGGACTTAGAGGTGCCACTGAGTTTCTACAGAGAGGACAAGTAGAGTTGGAAAGGAACCACATGTCAATGCAATCAATATGGAAACCATGGTTGCATTGAGGCAGCAACCGAGCTTTTTCACCTTGTTCAACTTCAGATAAACAAATTGCACAATCTAAACCACCCTTGAACTCTTCTGATCCAAGAATCACCATTGGTAATGATCTGAGGATAGAGGGGTCCAGTGCATTGTGCAGAGAGTCATCAACGGGGGTGAAGGTAAAACGCACGCGACGTAAGCCCCTCTGTTGAGGTGGTGGAGGAGGAGGTTCTTCAGTGCGCCACAAGAACCATTTTGCATATAAATGAAGGAAGAGAACGAAAACCACCACCAAAAATAGAAGTATTATGGCCATTACCATGATCTTGCCTGTGGTTTCTATTACCGCTGAGTCATTTAAACCAACCATTGTTCTTACTTCTGCCAAATTTCACACAGATATAACTCAATTGCTGTGTGTTTGGTAAGCTAAAAAATGAGCAATACCCAGGAGAGAAAATGAAAGGAACAAGGCGACAACTCTTGTTTTCATTAACGATTACATATGATTCAAGGGTATATATGAACAGAAGAAGTGATAGCAATTAAGAGTAAGACCAGGTGTGGAAAAATGTCGGGAGGACTATTGAATCAACTCTGAAGACTAGAGACTTGGACCTTGCTATTTGTCAGGATATAAGAGTTGGAAGGAAGAAGAAATATGATGATACTTTGGTCTATACTTGAAAAAATTCGAAGGCATTTCTTTGAACTATGACCTGGAAGATTTAAAGCAATTTAAAACTGATATGACTTTTCAAGAACACAATCAAAGGTTGTCTGCTTCTTTATTTCCGTTCTTGTCCTCTTGGCTTTGACTCTAGATGCAGCCTCCATTCATTGGACAATTGAAGTTGGTGAAAGGTATGTTCTTTATTCTGCATTTTATTTTGTTATTGTTTAATTGACTCAAATAACTCACAGTTTACTTTAAACTGTCCTTTTTGCAGTGCAAGTTAAGGACTAATATCCTTCCTGGCATGCTTCAGCCTCCAAGAGAAAGATTCAACTTTCATTGAACTGAAGGATAAAGATTTTTTTTTTAATCAAAGATTCCTTGATTCGAGCAGAAGCAGGAGATCATCAAGTTTTTAATCATATGTTTGAAAGAATCTCGATGAGAACTACCTTCTAATTGATTCAAATGATTGTCTTAACAAATTGGGCATGTTTCGGTGTGGCAAATCAAGGACTTCTGTTCCTTTCTTTACTAACTTTGGCAATCAATATTGTTTTTTTACTATCAGCTGCTGTCAAGTTTGCATAAAGCTATCCCATGGGTCATCTTTAAAGACTCTTGGCAGTCTTAATTAAATTATCATCAGGTAGGATGATGGTGGCCTCTCTGGAAGCTTTAAACTTGTTAATAATTTCAATAGTTAACAATACTACAGATTTTCACATGGCAGATCATCTCCTGAGAGGAAAACTTCAAACTTTTAAAGGTCCTTCAGCAACACAAGAGCACCTTGGTCTGAACCATAAGCATTAAGAATAAATGCAAAGATTGCAAATGCCTGTGCAGAAGGGAATTGATGTTCCTGGAAACCTGCTTGGTCTGAGTAAGTTGTTGGATATTCAAACTGTCGTACGAGGAATTATATATGTTATTTCCTTGTAACTATGGCTATGTACAAACAATCTAGTTGCAGATACTAGGAAGGAGCTTATGTCAGAGGCTTTTGAATTTCATTGTTAATCTATTTACATGAAACCATGTCATTCTCCCCAATATTTATAATAATAATAAGATACTGGTTTTCTGCAACTACTAATCAAATTCATATTAATTGTCTAATTAAAGTCCAATATATTCTTCAATCCCACAAGCAGATTCCTTTGTTCATTTTCTGTAAACACTCCAATCCATTGCTTAAGCTCTATTGAAGCGCCAGAAAACAGAAGGCTCTTTTTTAATCATTTCGTCAAATGGCTTAGAGAAGGAAAACATTTATCACCACTTCTTGGCTGCTCTGAGTTCCCATTTCATCGAACTGATAAAAAAATGATTCTTAGAAATTTCATTGGCACCTTAGACCTAAAGAGGTGCACATAATCATTGACTACATCTATTACCCTATATCAGTAACATCATTAAGAATTCAAGATCTCCAACGATGCTGTGACTTTTAAGCTAGACTACCTTTGATTAGGTCCTTGGAACAAGGCCAAGGAAGAAGATTCCTACTTACCAAACATCAAAGAATGGAACTTCCCCTTCCTATGGCTTCAAAGGTAACAGAGACCCTCCCAAAATGCTGACGTGAACTCAAAGTCAAGAGGGTTCTCCTTCAACTTTCCAATGTATCGACACAAAGTAGACAAAACAGACAAGAAGTCATACAAACGACGATAAGTTGATGGTGAAGGTGAAGGTGAAGGTGAAGGTGGAAGTGTTGTAACCTTAGCCCTGCAAAGGGGACAACTTTTATGAAGCTGGAGCCAAATCGCGATGCAAGACAAATGGAAACCATGTTTACATGTCGGAAGAATCATGACTTGTTCATCATGACAGATCGTGCTCAAGCAAACAACACATTCAAACTCAGAATCATCCTCGTTCCTAATATTCCCCTTCTTGTCTTGTTGGTGAAGTCCTGATTGAATTGGCCGTAGGAAACAAAAATGGAACAAGCAGACAACAACCGCGGAAATCATCAATATGGGCAACATTTTTCTGTTGAAAGACGCGAACTTTTTCTGCTCAAGTCAACCACAGTACTCTGATTACCTATCCGTTATGAACAAGTTTAGGAACCGACTGATGGAAAGAAAGCTGAGAGAGGATTTGATTGGAAAATCTTCAAGTATGCATACCTCGAGTAAGAAACCAACTTGCTATTTTCTGATTCTGCGTTATAGAATTGTTTTGTTAGAGAGAGCCAAATTGTTATAACTTATAAGCAACCAATGAAAGGAAAGAATCAGCAGACTATGTTGAATATGTCATCCGAAGAAGGCAACCTAAGCAAGTAAATTGACTCTTAAACACCACCGTTTCGTTATTTTTCACGTTTAAAAATTTAGAAGAGTTCGCTTAGGTTGGAAATTGACAGTAGTTCGTCAGCTTTTAGAATCTTTAGTTAGAGGGATTTACGAAGGTTTGAAACAATGGTAAAATCCAAAGATTGGAACTTTCGTATGTCATATTTTCGTTGACTGCCTTAATTAGTTGCTCAAGTCAAGAGTAGCACTTGAGGCTTTTAAAAATGTTTTAAACGCAAAGGTTGAAATCCTAAAAACAAATCCAAATTGATGATGTATGATGGCATAGTTCATAGGCATTTTCTTGTTCATGAATTAAGGGGACAACGCAATTCATCAAATATCTACCTGTAATCCATCAAAAGCTCATGCAATGGAAAAATAGTATCGAATTTGAATAAACCGTGAAACCATCAACAAAAAGGGCAAAATCAATACTAGAATTCCAGAAAATGCTTGAAGCCCATATAAAAGTATGACATGGGTTGTTGGCCCATTGACAAAAATGAGATCTTTGTTCATCAGATTTTCAGTTTTAGGACAGAAGTATTGTATGGGCTACAAAAATTTACTTGAGACTATTCGTTATCTTCAACTCACCGACCAACAGACACCGCCAGTGAAGTGACCCTTTCTCTGTGCATTTTCCTCTCTCAGTTTCATTCTCTTCCTCTGTTTTGCCCTCCTTAGTAATCCACATTTCAACTGTACCTTACCTTTGACAGCTTCATGCCCACTATTATCCCTTTTCTGTTCACAGACAAGCACACTAGCAAATAGCTTGCTGGTCCATAATGGTTGGAATTGCATGCTTGCCGCTAAATTTGCTTGAAGTTTGATTCTTTGAGTTCATTTGAGATAACAAATTCTGGGTTTTGGTTGAATGACCTCTCATCAATGCCTTTGTTAGGTACTCCCTTCTTTACCTATTAACTTCAATGCTCTTTCTTTCTTCATTATCCTCGTCTTCTTTTCCTTATCGTGATTGTTTGCTCTGCTGAAGATTTAAAAACTGCGTAAAGCTAAAGACTTTGCCTTTCAAGCTTTTAGCAAGAACAATAAAGGTTATATCTTGCGAAAAATTTCACTCCTTTGTGATGCTTCGTTAGTAGTTCTGCAGTAGTAATTTGAGGTTTTAAGCTTTTGTTACAAACGTTATTCCCAATTGATTAGTGCAACGAATTGTTACTTCATGTATATAACTTCGCCATTTGTGTTTCTTCTATGATCACGAACTTTGGTGCTAGGCTTACTGTTATCTTGTTGATTTCTTTGGACAGATATTGTTTTCTCTCAAGCTTCTTCTAAATACCATCTGGGTCCTCTAAGGGCACAGTTTCTGATTCCCTGTAAAGGTCTATCAAGGTCGTTTACGTTTGGTGATAGCAAGAGACTGTTATCAGTTTGGACGTCTCTTCAATTGCCTAAAACTGTCGATCCTCATAGGGGGAGTAAACTTTGGATTGCCGCAGTTACTACCTTTGAACCAAAATGCTTGGTTTCTGAGGAAGATGGAAGCAAGATTTACAAAGACATTCAGCTTGATGCTGATTCAGATTCCTCAGTGGCTCAGGTTGAGTCTTCAAATTCAGAATGGGTGGACTTGGATGACAGAGAAAGGTTGAGAAGGATAAGGATTTCTAAAGCAAATAAGGGTAACACCCCCTGGAACAAAGGCAGGAAGCACAGTGCTGGTGAGTGATGATTGTATTTGTAAAGCATTATGTTGCTTGTTGTCTCTTCTTTCCTTCTGTAATTAGCTCTGTAAGTTACCACTTAGCTTTGATTCTATGCAGAAACCCGACAAAAGATCAGAGAAAGAACAAGGCTAGCAATGCAGAATCCAAAGGTGATGTCATGTAAGAATGAATTTGTGTATGCCCATGGCATGGCCTGAGATGCTTTGATCAAAATCTGATCGGATGAGAAACCCTTTTTCGATTTCATAACAATTGATACATGACTTTAACTAGATTAGTTCATGCAAATTCATAGGATGTTCAGGTACTAGTCAAGAAACAAAACTAATTTGTTTGGTCTGTCACTTGAGAAAAGATGGGCGTTTTATACCTGTTCCTATGTCATGTGGCCACCTGAAGCGCTTCAGTTTAGAAAGCTTATCAACTCATCAAACTTCTGGCCATGAATATTCTGATATTTCTTAGTAATTTTCAAGTCAGATTACTCCAACATCACATGTAAATTGGCTAGTTGCAGATTTTCTAGTCAGTTGGGCAGTGTTCGGTTAATTGATGCTCGAGTCATCTAGGACAAGCTGAATAGTTGTAAGAATACTACATGTGATATCCAATATTGGATTTGCACTACATTGAAGCTAAAACATCACACATTATCCACTTAGCAATCCACTCATTTGGCAAAATTTCTCTTGAACCAATGCTTTGTCTTCACCAGCTGCTGGCCAATCTAGCTGAAGCTTCTTCTAATTGACTGATGTATTTACACTTAGTTTTCAGAATCAGTTCATCAGGAATATGACTATTGATGGTTTGAGGACATGACTTATCATGTATCTGCCAAGAAATCAAGCTCAGAACTTTTCCGATTGCGTTATTGCATTTGTCATGCGATGAAATTGAAAATGTTTCTCATTGTGAAATTTGTAATGCAGGTCAAGATGAAGTTGGTTAACCTTGGACATGCGCAGAGGCGAGTACACCATCATTATTGGATCTTTTATAATTCTCTCCTCACCTATTGCCCCCAGAGCCTCGCTCATTTTTAATAATCTAGATGTGCTTATCTTGGACGTTACATTAAGTGTACTTGCTGTAGTCAAGTTATTGAATGCTCACATTTCCAATACTTTCGTTCTGAGGGTTATTTGCTTGTCATCTCTCAGCGAGGAGACAAGATTGAAGATCGGGGTCGGAGTGAGAATGGGGTGGCAAAAGCGCCGTGAGAAGCAAACGATGCAGGAAACTTGTTATTTTGAATGGCAAAACTTGATAGCTGAAGCTTCAAGAAATGGTTATGCTGGGGAGAATGAGTTGCAGTGGGATTCCTACAAGACTTTAAGTGAAAAGCTTGAACAGGAATGGTTGGAAAGCGTTGAACGTAGGAGATCAATGCCAAGGCCTAAAGGTAGCAAGAGAGCACCAAAGTCCCTTGAGCAGAGAAGAAAAATTGCAGAAGCCATTGCTGCCAAATGGGCCGATCCTGTAAGTACTTCCCAAAGTTTTGCATGCTTCAAAACTTGACAAACTTTGATAACTGTATGCACTGTAACTCCTGGCTATACAAAAAAGAACAAGATCAGTTCTGCAAGTTCCTTGGTTTTCATGCTTTACTCAATTGTTATATTTCACTCTTATCAGGGATATCGTGAAAGAGTTTGTTCTGCACTGTCTAAATATCATGGCACACCAGTTGGAACTAAACCGAAGCCAAGGCGGAAGCCAAGTGCTAAACAAGAAACCAGGAAGACAATGGTGAGTAATTCAAACAACTGTCCCGGAAATGACTCTGCAAGTCAACCTGAGCACAAGAAGCTGAGGAGAAGTAAAATGCCATTGTACAAAGATCCTTTAGCAAGTTCCAAGTTGGAAATGTTGAAGAATATCAGAGCACAAAGAACTGTCACGGAAACCAAAAAATCTGAAGCCATTGAGCGAGCAAGGTTTGTTTGCATATCCTGAATTCCTCAAAACATGAATGCAAATAGAATTAGATATGTATCAAGTTCACACTGTTCTTACTACAACATTCTAGTCCACAGTGAACAGTCAAACCTCATGTTATATCATACACCTCGCAGGTTATTAATCGCTGAAGCTCAGAAGGCAGCTAAGGCACTTGAGATTGCTGCAGCTAAGAGTCCTGTTGCTCAAGCCTCCCTCGAGGAAACCAGAAGGCTCATAGCTGAAGCAATGCAACTGGTTGAGTCCATAGATCCCGGAAATGTTATACGTAATGAGAATGATCATGATCATGATCCTTCTCTTGCAGTAAGAGGACCAACTATAGAGATTGAGAGTGAAGAAGGTATTGGCAAGGGAAGCTCTACTGATGCAGGGTTGTGGGAAGTAAATGGATCAAAACTTGTAGTTTCTGCTGAAGAAAACACCAATCTAACTAAATTCACCTTCCATGATGTACTGAATGGTGATCAGAACGAGTTTGTTGCTAAAAGCTCCAATGGGTATGGTTTATCTCAGCTCAGTTTGGATACTCTCATACAAGAGTCCAATTCTGCACACCAAACTGTGAGCCTGAAGCTTAATGGGGTTCACAAATCTGGAAACATTTCTTTAGTTAATGGATCAAAAGCTAAGCTCCTGAAAGAGGGGACGCCCGCCAGAAATTTTCCTTCTACTAAGAAATGGATACGTGGAAGGCTTGTTAAAGTCACAGGAGGTGATCAGAGTTAGCTTAAAGAATAATTCTAGATCTCCACCAAATCCATCAGGAGTATATGTTGATTGTGATTTACTAAAGATCCCGATGGTATCATCTTCTTTCCAGTAACTGCTCATCATCAAAGTCTCAAAAAATTGCAGCCTCTCATCAACCATTTTTCTGGTAATGTATTAGTCATAGCTGATCAGAATCATCTTGTTCAATATACATCACGTCACAAAAAGATCACATCTTTAGACTAGTTTACAATTTCACTTGTATTACCATGTTGGTATTCATCTTCCAAGCTTATTATGACTTGCTATTAAGATGCAGATTACAACCAATAACATAAGCATAGATATGGAAAAGGAAAATGAAAGGGAAAGCCATGAAATTTAAAAAGCTTTTTGGGTTGTCAACCATCAGGATTCAGGAGCAGAAGATCGAGATTTAGTAAAATCGCTCATACTAGAGTCCACTTTCTGCTTCACTTGTTTCTTTTTCTGTTTCATCTCCTCTTTCCCTTGCTTTATCTCTTTTTCTGCCTCTTCCTTCTGTGTCAATGAAGAAAAGCACCATTAGTGCGACGGATTCATTCCCATGACAGAACATCCAGACGCAAAATGCAAAAGGGATTAGTGAATTTAAGACAAAAGAGAGAGAGAAGATCCCACCCGCCATCTAACTAGTAACTAAACAATCACATTATAAACACATAATAGGTGGTGGAAAGTAAATTGATGGTTTCTTTAACAGGTCGCTTAGTTCCATGAACAGATGCTCGGTTGGAAGCTTTTGTTGTTATTAACCTGCTCATCTTGACCAGGTGGTGGTGATCTATCTTTTTCACAACTCCACATCCAGCTATGAGTCTCCTCGTCTCCATTTCCACTTCTGCATAATCTCAAAATGAGCATCTCTGTCTTCTAATCGCGGAAGAAGTAATATATATAGACCCTGAAATGCAATGAAACACAGCATTGAAGTGAACATAGAGAGATAGTGAGACATATTCGACATGCAAGCTTGCCAACTGTCTTTTGATGTTCTGTCTACGTGTCTTGTCTTCCTTATTGTAGTTCTTGACTTTGCCTAGTTATATCAACTTTTTTTTTTTTTTTTACAACGGAAAAAGTACAAATTACAATATCCTACGAGGGAGACCAACTCCGACCATATCCTCGAAAAGGAGAGTGGCACACCCGGATGGTATCCTATCAAAAGTGGTGAGCCCGAGTCCCAAAGTAAAAGCATAGTTGGCAAGCCAGTCAGCACACCGGTTGCCCTCTCTATAGGTGTGGCGAGGGATGACTACCCAGTTTCGGATGAGAAGTTCATT
>JAOQMP010000005.1:2156808-2167480 GCA_027563575.1 Erythroxylum pedicellare | reverse complement strand
ATTCTAGTAGTAATGTCGATCCAAAGTTGCCCACTAACAGTGGTAATCTCTTCTTGGAAGATTTGAAGTCTGCCCTTTTGAAGCAGTTCTCTTTAAACAAAGAAATTCAGCAAGTTTTGTTGTCTACTCACAAATTAGGTAATGGGTCTTCAGAATCTGATAATAAAGGTTTGTTCTTGGATTCTACGTGTAAGAAGGTGGATCAGAGGTTTTCAGAGAGGAGGACAATTCAGTGGAAGCCTAGATCTAATAAGTTCTTGTTTGCAATATGTTTATCCGGTCAAATGAGTAACCATTTGATTTGCTTAGAAAAGCATATGTTCTTCGCTGCATTGTTGAATCGAGTTTTGGTTATTCCGAGTTCGAGATTTGACTATCAGTACAATAGGGTATTGGATATTGTTCATATCAATGAGTGTTTGGGGACCAAGGTTGTGATTACATTTGAAGAATTCGTGGAATTGAAGAAGAGTCATCCTCATATTGATAGGTTTATATGTTATTTTTCGAAGCCAAATCCATGTTATCTTGATGAGGAACATCTTAAGAGGTTGAAATCACTGGGGCTTTCTATGGGAAAGCTTGAATCTCCTTGGAAAGAGGATACAAAGAAACCCAGTAAAAGGAGTATTGAGGATATTAAAGCTAAGTTTAAGTCTGATGACGATGTCATTGCTATTGGAGATGTGTTTTATGCTGATCTGGAGAAGGATTGGCTGATGCAGCCCGGTGGTCCTCTTGCTCACAAGTGTAAGACATTGATCGAACCGAGTAGGGTTATCATGGTTACGGCCCAGCGGTTTATTCAAACTTTCCTGGGGGAGAATTTCGTTGCTCTCCATTTTCGACGCCATGGATTTTTGACATTCTGGTATGCTTTCCTCTTCCTTTTCCCTGCCGTAAACCAGTTGATGCTTCTTCAATTTTGGTAGTTTTGCTGGATTGAATTGTTTGGTCATGTAGAGTATGCTTAGATACCCCTTTGGCGTGAATTGGGTAGACGTTCAGTCATTAGTTTACCGGACATGTCTTTGTATGCCTTGTTGAGAAAGTTTATACTAGTGCTTTTAATCCTCTTTTGAATGCTCTGCCAGCAATGCGAAAAAGCCTAGTTGCTTTTATCCCATTCCACAAGCAGCTGATTGCATCTCACGAGTTGTTGGAAGAGCCAATGCACCAGTTATATATCTTTCAACCGATGCTGCAGAGAGTGAAACTGGACTGCTTCAGTCATTGATTGTTGTAAATGGGAAGACCGTGCCCCTTGTAAAACGTCCGTCTTATAATTCGGCTGAAAAGTGGGATGCTTTCCTGCACAGACATGGTCTGCAGGATGATTCTCAGGTAAATAGTGTTTGTTCTCTTTTCTTATTATCATTTTCTTTGGATTGAAGAAAGCATAGTCTATTGTTAGCATTCTTGCTTCTTCAATTCTCCAATTGTTCTGAATGTTTTGACGACAAAGGGATGAAAAAGTCATACTCTTCACATGTTCTATTTTTGTTCAATGAAAAGGGTAAATCATTTGCTTCATTTGAAATGGTTAGGAACCTATAAACTTGTCTTGATTGGAGCTTCCTGGAATGTTGAAGTTCTTAAGTACGAAAGTATATTGTTGTGTTTGACTAAAGCATATGCAGTAGTTCCATACTGCATGATTGAGGCAGGAGTGGAATCCCAATAGTGTCCAAAGTCCAGTCTCTTATAGGAAGCTCTTGTATTCACTATGTTCAATATTTCTTCTGAAGGTGGAAGCTATGCTGGATAAGACAATCTGTGCCATGTCTAGCGTGTTCATCGGAGCCTCGGGATCAACATTTACTGAGGACATCTTGCGGCTAAGGAAGGACTGGCAATCTGCATCATTATGTGACGAGTATCTCTGCCACAATGAGCTGCCAAACTTCATAGCAGAAAATGAATGAAGATACCAAAATTTGGCCGACTTCAGGATCGTGTTTACTGCTTGTATATGCATTTTGTTCGTGGTGATAATCTGGCAATGAATCCCGTAGGATCAAGAACTCGTATTGGCACACACAGTTAACCGGATCAAAATTCCATTAATATGCAGCTAGTTTGTTTTTCTTTCCATCTTCTTTGTTCTTTTGCACATAAGCTCGTCCTTTCATCAGGGTTCTGTTTTGTTATGTATTGCACACAGGCTTCATTTCATAAGTATTCAAAGCTAAAATAAAGCTCAACCACAGCAAGTTCAAACTATTTTACTTGAACCATATCTCTATCTCAGTATTCAAAGCTAAAATAAAGCTCAACCACAGCTAGTTCAAACTATTTTACTTGAACCATATCTCTATCTCTTAGTTATCACAAATTATCGTAATTATGCAGTACTTTTTTTTTCCAATTATCAGAACCTTAATTTTCATAATTACACAAAAAGATCACTTTTATTGGTTAGTTTCATTTGCATTGTGCAGATTTAAGTTGTACTTCATTTACAATGTTCTGAATCTAATTAAAATAGTTAGCATTTCATAAGCTCAAATCTGCTAGAAAAACATGGTTAAAATTTTTTTTAAAAATAATTAATATTTGTGAACATTAAAAAAATTTAGTACTCGAGACGGATAAAGTAAGAAAATTTAGCATTCAATAAAAAAATTCAGTCTTGATACTCTGTAAATAGTTGTCCCACGTCCAGTTTAAACAGTTTGAACCATCTGATTCATTTGATCCAAGGAAATATCTTTTCCACTTTTAAGCTACTCTACATATTACAATTGAATATATATATATATATATATAGCTGAAGTACTGGCAAAATGGTACAACCATATCTCCAAGCTTCTGTCACTAGCATAGCAAGTTCAACAAACTTGAAACTTCGGTTTTAAAGCAGCCATGTACACATGAGATCCTATGATTAATGTCAAAACAAGAGACCAACAACCCGTTTTGATCATTTAAGACATGTAATCCTGAGTATTTGGATTGTCAGCTTGCTGTGGTGCACCATGATCATTTCCAACGGTTCTCTTGCTCATATTAGCTCGCTGCACTAATCGAACCAATGCCTGAACCACTTCGGACATAGGGGGTCGAAACTCCGGCTCCGGCTGCAAGAACAATGAAAATGAGTCCCCAGTAAAATGTTGTATGACAGATGATTAGCAGAATAGCAGCAACTTGCATTCCACATAGCTTTGAACATACATGTTCAAGGAGATAGTTTTTAAGGTTACCTGAACACAAAGAGCAATGACATCGGCAAACCGGGAGAGAGATTTGACAGGGTAAAGCCCTTTAAGTGCAGGATCAACCATTTTCGATAGAGCATCAATGTCATGCAGCTGAGGTGTGGCCCATCTTACCAAAGATTGTTCCAACCTTGGTCTTGAGCTGTAAAAGGATTCACAAATAATAATGACTAGGAAAGAACCAATTTTGTATCTTCAAGCACAATGAGTTTGTTCATGCTAGTTCTAGGTCCTATCAATAGGAATTAGTTTTTGTAATCAATCATTCACCTATCAAATGGTTTACGCCCAGTAAGAAGTTCCAACATGACCACGCCAAAACTGTAAACATCGCTCTTAAGAGTATAATGACCAGACATGGTGACTTCAGGTGCACTATAGCCAGAACCTGCATTTTGGCTCAATATCTGGGAACAGGAAACAAGATCACATAATAGGTGATCATTTCTAGCATCCAAGTAAAAATATGCCGCAACAACAAAATACTGCAGCAAAAAACAGTTGAAGCATTTGACAGATAGACAATGGACACAGCAGTCATCCAAGAACAATGAGCCAAAAGTCCACATGAATTTTGGAAAATCCATTTCTTACAAGTATCAAGTGGGAAGTGAATAATTTCAACTTTCAAACCCATTTATCGATCACCTCCTTTAGCAGTTTTCTTTTTCTTTTGAACTTCTTGCACCCACTCGAGTGGATCCCACAAGGAACAACTATTTATAACTTTATGTACTCCCAAACTTATATTTCTGGATTTCAAGTCAATTTCACAGAAAAGAGACATGCAAAACTTTCTCAGGAAGTCATTCAGAAAGATCACCTGATCTGCATTCGGGAGAAAACTTGCCAGGCCAGAGCCTGAAAGGTGAGGATTGAGTTCAGTGTCCAATAGTATGTTTGCTGACTTGATGTTCTTGTGAATAATGGATGGAGAGCAGACTTCATGTAGGTACCTGAAGAACCCCATAATATGAAGGCTATGATACAAATGTTGCAGAGAAGATGGTATGGTTGATTAAATCCTACATCATCAAGGCCACAATTTTCTAGAGTCTTATCGAATCTCATATACTAGACAGTTAAATTCAGACATCAGCACATATATGAATAACTGAAACTTGTGGACAACCATTGGCTATCAAGTTAATAGCTTCATCTTATATTACATATTACTCGCTTTTTTCATTCATTGACTAGGTATATGCTCACATCAACAGAATTTACACATCCTAGAGTTGCTACTTCATGCTTTAAAGGATTCTGAAAACAAACAATTATGCTTTTGAAACATGTTGGTTAATATTAGAATGGGAGAAAATTGAATGTACACAACGTATCTTTTTGATGTGCTGCAATGAACTTACTCCAATGCTCGGGCAGTCCCCAATGCTATCTTGACACGAGAGTTCCATATCAAAGGTTTGTTATATTCATCTGAAATGTGAAGGAACTCGTGAAGTGACCCATTCCTATGGAATTCATATATCAGAAGTTGTTGCCCATGCTCTGAACAATAACCAACTAGCTCTGTCACATTGGGGTGATCCAACTTTGAGATTTTGGAAACTATCTCCGTAAAATCTTCGGTCATGTCGCTGGGAAGACATGCTGCATCTATTTTCTTCACTGCAAGAACCTAGAACATGGTCCCATAAAGAACATGGTCACACGTGTTTCAAAAGCATTATTTGTTTTCCATTCTTTCTGGCCCTTTAACTGAAATATTCAAGATTTATCAGGTTAGAGAAGCAAACCTTCCCATCATCAAACTGAGCTCGATAAACACGTCCAAATGATCCCTCACCAAGAAGATTTTCAATACTGAAGCTGCCAGTGGCTATCTGCAGATCTGCTACTGAGTATGAGGTGACATTGACAAAAACTGGGGTAGGTTTTTTCGCAACAACAGGCATCTTGAGAAAGTCATCCTCATCAAATGATTTATGACGATCACTCGGTGGGGGTCTAAGATTCATCGAGGCAGAGCTATCCAATGTCTTAGTAATCACAATGGAGGGAGCTTGTACAGACTTCATTTCTGTACAAGGAAGTTTTGGAAAAAGAGAAGTGAAAGTTCCAATCAGATTTGTCCGAATATTGCAGACCGAAGAACTTAATAATACAAAACTTGAAGGGAACCAAAATATGATTGAGAGATTTGGTCTAGTCACAAACAGTAATGTCTATGTATTAAATCAAACATAGAGAGAACCATTTGCCTCAAAACGGGAACCAAAGCATTAAAGAGGCTAAAAATCCTTCATTAACAGTATCACTGGGACCAATATAGAATCCTCTAATAGCCACGGAACAAAATCCTATAAGCAGGCACCGGACATTTAAAAATAACAAACTTCCATATCATTATGTAGATAGCAACACGATAAAATTAGTGCTATGTTGAAATTAAATGTAAAGATTAGCACATTATCAATACAAGGCAGGGTACAGTTTTCAGAGAACAACATTATTGAGAAATTAATTGATCATATCTAAGCTAATTTCAATTTATCTTTGCATCTTCCAGATTTTTATTCCATTTTGTCAAAGCATTAAGCAGCCAAACGTCTAAGTTACAAATAAAACTTAAACCAAAAGCAAAATCAATCAAGCTTTTGGATCATAATAGATTTATATAATGTAGCCTTGACATTCTAGGCATGGAAAACAGTCAACAAGATATCATTCTCATGCTACACCATAGGAGCCAAATATAGCAAAAACTATAGGTAGATGATGCTCCAATAAAATCAAAATTCAGACAACATATAGATTACCTTGTACTTCACCAGAAGATAGAGGAGCAAATGGCTGATTATCAAGTTTTTCTATGTCTGAAGAAGACTTCCTCGATCTTCTCTTCAAAAGGAAAAATGCTACTATTGCCCCAACAACAAATATCGATATGATAATTCCAGCTATACCACCACCTGTTATTCCTGATTTTTTGCTGCCACCATCCGATGGACTATTGTTTCCTCCAGATTTATGACTATGGTGTTTTGGGGCTGGAGGTGTACCAGGTGGAGGTGGAGGTGCAGACCCTGAGTTCCAATTGTTTCCTTCCTTCCTGCAATCAAGATTGCTCAAACAATTTTGCAGAAAGACTCCTTAACTCAACCGATCTGGTAGGTAACAATTGGTTGGCAAATTCTTACTGCAGATTAATGTTGGCCAATGGTTGAGGAATCCAGCCAGTGAAATGATTGTTTGCTACATTCCTGATAGAGAATAATAAGCAACATGACAGAACCATGGGTTAAATGCTATGAAATAAAACAGAAGTCCTCAACTTAAATCGATTGCTATGATAGTTACGAACAGGTTTTCAAGAGGAAGGGACGAAAGGACATCAATTGTTCCTGTAAACTGGTTGTTTTGCAAATACCTGTAAGGGGATAACGGATAGTAAGCAAAAAGAGTTAAATCATGCATTTATTGCCAATTTTATTAGGAAATGCTACTTACATTGACGTCATACTTGAAAGGGAGCTAAAACTCTCAGGTAGATTTCCTGTCATTGAATTGAAGGAGACATCCCTGAAGAGTGGCATTAAGTTGTCAATACTTGTGGTCTATCCCTTCCATAGAAACAGTATCAAATGTCTATAAGAAATAGTAATCAACTAGGAAATGAATTTACTTTTCAACTATCAAAGAGCTCGGTATTTTCAGAAACACTTGATGAATCACGCATCAATGGTTATCAAACAAGCCAGAATAATACAGACATGACAAAAATCCAAAGATATTAGGAATAGGCATCCAAAAGTAGGATCATTGATATACTTGAGTTAGAAACAAATTTCAAGTAGTCATGAAAACAATTACTTGCCTTAGACTTGAATAATATGCTTAGTGTGGAACAGAGTAAAGTAAAAACTTGTAAATTTTTGTTGGTTGACTAGAGCGTATAGAAGATCTCACAGTGTGGAGAGTGAAGATAGTTGTCCAAACATGTTGTTAAGTTGATTCTGAAGCTGGTTATGAGCAAGGTTCCTATACTCCGAATGGAAGGAAGGGAAAAACATGTAGAGTATGAATTTAATATTGAACTATGGAAAGAAGCTGAATTAGAGAACCAAGAATGAGAAATCACCCACAAGTATTCCAGAGAAGTCATCTGTGAAATGGAATAGGGAATTTCTCCACTGAATTGATTATTAGCAAGATTCCTGCATGAAAAGGAAAAGTGGGTTGAGTCAATATGAATTAGAATGGGAAGATTAAGATAAATAAGCAATTTCCAAGAGAAACATACAGTCTTGTCAAGTTTGGAGGAAGTTGATAAGGGATTCCTCCTGCCAGGTTGTTATTACTCATGTCTCTGCAAAAGTCCAACATATCACCATGGCATAAATGTATGACAGCTTATGAGTTATATGAGAACTCTCATCTTACAGGTTTGTTAAAGACGTCAAACTTGAGAGCTGGAAACCCATTGACCCAGAAAGTCCAAGGCCAGATAATTTACTAACAGAACCAAATAGGAAATCAAGTTAGAAAAGTATATGGTAAGTGCTGGCAATGCAAATGTAACAAATCAGGAAAAGAAAAGTGTCAGAAAAGATACATTTCGGTGACTCGAGAGTCTGAGCAAGTTACACCTTTCCAAGACTGCCCGCATGGATCGTCACCATTTGAACTCCATGCTGTCAGTTGCGATGGTGAATTTAAGCTGCTGTACATGACCCTTAGAGCAGAAGCTGTATGAGATCCAAGCAACCATTAGGTAATATACCAAATATCAGTTATGACGGCATTTCACTCATGGAACTTGATCTTGCATGACTCCATGGATGAATGTCAATACATAAAGAGAACAACAAGTTTAAGGTGGAGCACAACACTGAAGGAACTAGCATGATATCCCAATTAGCATGAAGGTTAAAGTTGGAGTAAGTTTGAAGGAAAAGAAACTTCCAAGTCCTAAAAAATATTGGGATCTAAGTTTTGGTACATGAGCTAGCTATGGAGCATATGCCCCTGCTTAGTTATCTGAGACTAAAAATTTGTGTTCTTGCAGCAAAAGAAGAGCAGACTAAACCATCAAAATTAGAAAGGCGTTGGCTTCTTTACACAATTGTCATATATCACTAAGTCTTTGCTTTCTCAACAAACTGACACTATAAAACCCAGACTCCAAATTGGCCTAAATGAGCATATGCACACACACAGAGCTTTAGCTTTTCTGACATGTCTGCATTCAGAAAGCATGCTCAAAGGAGCAGCCTTTTTAACCAGAGAGAGACGCTAAACTGAATATCAATTTATAAAACTGGAAATTATCCAAGAAATTTTTTTTTTTAATATACTAAGCACTAAGCAGCGTAATTTCTCTTTAAAAAGGTCAAAATTTTAGTTAAACAAAGAAACAAATGTGAAAAATCTGCAGATGCATAAGAAAGGCAGAAACTTTCTGTTATAATACCAAATAACAAGCTGCGGCAGACTACATGAAACAGTAAACAAGAGAAAATTCACCCCAAAAAAAATGCAGCTACGGCAGATATAAGCACATCTAAACCCTTCTAAGGAAACGAATTGACTGACCATCGTTTGGATCTGTATCACCATGGATGCATCTAAGAATGCAGATTGTTAGTGTCACTAGCAGCTCAACCCTTCTCCAGAAACCCATCGCCAGAGAAGATGACCAAATGACTAATGACAAAGAGCTCTTCCTTCACTGGTTTTCCTTCCTTTTTTTTTCTTTCTTTTGACTAATATCTATTCTCTATAATCATGTAGCCGTGTCCAAGGAAAGCTGGCAGGCACGATTTGGCAAAAGAATCCAAGACCACAGATCAGAATACCCTTTGTCTCTTCTCTATACTAAAGGTTTTAACTTTATTTTATTACATTCACATTCTCCTATTTCATCAACTCTCCCTCTCCCTCTCCCTCTCCCTCTCCGTATTCTCCTATATTATGTTTTCCACTGTTCATCTTTACTTCTTTTTCTATACATATACAGGTTGGCAGTATTTCTATTAATTATTCATATTATATATACTTATTTCCTTGCTTGGAAGAATCATTAACATAACCATACCAGAGGTAGGAAAGGGTTGCTTTCAAATTTCATGGGGGCTACCTCCAATATTTTCCTATATCAATTCCAATTATGTTTATATAAAAGTAATATCTTTTACAAGATATGGGAGATCTTGTAATGGCAACCTGATATGTATGTGAAAAAGGGTACGTATAATCACAGCCATAGTTCACGGGAGAGTCACGAGACTTTGAATTTTTGAATAAGAATGACGAGAGACCATTCTTGTCTTGAGGTTTTTTCACCTTATCATGATCAAAAGTTTTGTTTTTTTTTCATATTCTTTGTTCAGATAATGTAGAAATTGCAGAAGAAACGTGATGTGATGTAACCTACTAAGCATAGTTGAGTTAGATTCGGTTGTGTGATAGCAATTAGTGCCATACTGATGATACTCTTAGCACTGTCATTAATCCTAAGATTAAGATTGTTATGTGTAGAATTGATTCTTGATAAAGTGAAAGGATTGAGAGTTTGAATGTGTAATTTTCATTCCATGATAAAGTAATTTGTGCTTGGAATCAATAAACGACACCCGACCCAAGACGTGTCTACAAATGGTCGGTTACGTGTAGTTAGGTAGAAGGAGCATATACTCCTAAACTCCAAAGAATGATTAATCTAAATTATATTTTTAAAAATAATATTAAGAACATTGATTATTGATCCGAACTCTTATATATGAGATTTAATAGAACATGATTGAAACAGAATAACTAGAACAGAAAATTTGATGTGCCAAGTTATACATCAAATGAATCTGTTACAGATCTTAAGAGATCATCAACCCAAAATGTTAGCTTGAAAGGTGAGAGAGCTTATAAGCCTATAAACCTCACTTCAATTTCTTTTATTACCGATGTGAAATAATTAAACCGTAACATTCCATCTCACTTCGTAGCCTAGGCATTGGCGGGCTGGCTGGCTGTGTGCTAGATCTTTTCTAGTCTCAGGCAAACACTACTATACTAGTGTCACCACTCACGTACCCATAAGCTAGCTGTGCGCTAGACCTTTTCTAGCTCCGGACGAACACTGCAATGCGTACATCACTACTCGTGAGTGTGAACAAAGACTTGAAGGAGTAGTGTTAGCTCTGATACTAATTATTACAGGTCTTATAAGAGAATCAGTCTCAAAAGCTAACTTGAAAGGTGGGAGAACTCATGAGCTATAAACACCATTTTAGTTTCTTTTATTATTGTGGAACAATTAGACCGTAAAAGAGTCGCTTTCGTAACGATTAGAGTTGATAATAAATTATATTAAATTAAAATTTTATTCAAATTTAAATTCAATTTAATAATAAATAATATCCTATTTTATTTTATTTTATTTTATTCAATCCAATTTAATTTAATAAAAATTTAAGTAGCTAAAATTTTAAAAC
>JAOQMP010000005.1:2139549-2152541 GCA_027563575.1 Erythroxylum pedicellare | reverse complement strand
GATTTCTGACATCCACACAAAATTTTCCTTCCTATTTTTCGATGATTATCCAGGATTGTAAAGCTCTTCTTAACGAGTATTAGTTTATTTCTACTGCTTTTGTTAAGAGATTAGTGAATCAAGTCGCTCGTAAGATAGCTAGTGCGGTTAATTCTATGCCTGATTTTAAATAGGGGTATGCCCTCCAAATTTTCTGTACGACGTTTTATTTTTGAATATGAATAATATGCGCTGAGCGCACACGACAACGTTTCAAAAAAAAAGTCAACCAGTTAAAGCTTCACCATTAATTTGGCTGAATGATTCAATTTTTAAAACAGTCGCTTAAACTTTAATAGACTCGAGCTCGAACCGTTTATCTACATATGGTAGAACTCGGACTAGTCGAATCATTTTCAAGTTGAAACCAGACTATGAACAGCCTTACTTGTATCAAAATTAATGATTAATCATATCAGAAATGTTCAATGACATTGCAACAAAGCTGGCGACTTGCTGTCTTAATTAGTAGTTACCGATAATATATCAGAATCAAGGTTGGAGGTGGCATTATTAATGGCTGCTTTGCTTTTCTAACAGAAACAATCATTACATATATGTATTCAGTTGTCTTTTGCGTACAGCAGCAGAAACAGAACACACCTCAGTTGCAGTTAGCCGCCAACTACGTTACGGGAGCAAAACGTTCGCACGAACATGCTGAAATGCAGAAGAAAACATTTGGCCAACAGGTTTTCAGTTTCTTGCTGGACACGCATGCCATGACAATCATAAACGAGTAGATCAAGGAAGGAATTCTATCTTATGGATAGAGATGACAATAGATGAGCCAAATCAAGTACAACACGGACGGCACCTGCAAACGCAACTCGACTTCCACCGCCGCAGGAGGGGTACTTTGAGATAGTAACGATACCCGGTTTGGAGGGTTCGTTCAGAACTTCTACTAGTATTCTCCCTTGACAGCAGAGCTTTGGGTGTTTATACAGACTTAACTTATGCTTGGAATCTGGGATTTTGCCGGATCGAATTAAAAATGGACTCCACTGGAGTGATAGATCTCCTCTCATCTGCCGCCCATAGAGGACAGACGCTTAATCCCATCGTTCGGGGCATTCATGAACTTTTCACGAGAAACTGAACTGTTACTCATCGGCATATATGTCGAGAGGGCAATAAATGTGTTGACTGGTTGGTCAACTACGCCAACTATTTTGATGTCGGCATCATATATTTTGTAAATCCACCCATATGGTGCCATATTATCCTACTAGAGGATATATCAGACAGCGTTCTTCCGCGTTAATTTGTAATTTCCCTTTCTATAAAAAAAAAGGATGAGCCAAATCTAAGCATGGCTTGACAGATTTTATTGAGCCATAAGTTTTTTTTTTAACAGAAGAACCTGAAGTTACTATCTTTTGAATGCATACGAGTAAATAAGTCTTTTAAATTAAAAAATAAAAATAATTATTTTTTATAAAACGATGTCATTTTTGTAATAAGTATTGAGCTCGGGTCTAAATTGGATTAGATCCAAGCTTAAATGTCATCTCTACTTATAGTTACGAAAAGAAAAAAGTTTGAATTCAATATGCTTTGATCAATGTTAAAAAAAAAAGTACGTTACGTTTAAGTTTTAAAAGTTGAAGATGTATTAAATAATCGTAATCTAAATAAAATTCAAAGTTTTAAAATATAATTAGAGAATATTGTAATTACTTATTAAAAAATTAAAATTTAATTAAAAAAATGGTTAAATAAAAATTGAATAATTAATTTTAATTTATAAAAATTATTGATTAATTAATAAACTAAACCAAATTTTAATATATCTAATTGGATGGAGGATTTCATGCCCAAGAAAAGTAGCATTAACCTAATTTCAAGAATTGGGACTGACGTGAGTATCATGGGTGTGTGCTACGAATCCATACCAGTTAACAGCAATGTTGTTAAAGAGTTTGTCTTTCGTGACCCTTTCCAGAAAAGGATTGATCGAAGGTACAACCAGTTTGACCATATTCATATCGAACACATACATACCATATAAACACATACTGTATAAATAATGCATGCATGAATTGACAAAGAATAGGCAGCAGCACACGTTCGTATGTTATTGACCATCACTGTCCACTTAATTATGTCTGTTTAGTGGATAAACCTCGTAAAGTCCAAAGCTTTCAGACACCCTTTGAACTGTTTTCTCTCCATCATCTGAAGTTCTCAAAGATCGAAGAATTGGTTGATGGGCACTGATACTTCAAAAGTTGAAGAAAACAACCGACATGGTGGTGATGAGTACAATCATCAACTGTGTAAAAATGGATTCAACTATCTTATTGTGAGGCCAGAGAAGGGAGGAGTAAGGGACTTGTGGAGGTATATGGTTTGGGGTGACAGAGGGAGTGGGAAAAAGTTCTTGGAGAGTTCAGAAGAGGGTGTTATGAATGGGGTTTCAGGTGATAACCGGTGGGTGATATTGGTTTCTGTTGTGGTTCGCAAGGTTCTTGCTTTCTTTGGCAAGCCCATGGAGTATGTAGGGTTTGTGCTTGAGTTTATTCTCAATCTTCTTTCTGAAAATAGCGGTCTTCTTGCCTTACTCTACAACTTTATTCAAGGTATTTGGAAATGAATCTACCATCCCCCATCTCAGTTTTGCACTCAGTTTTGTAGTGTTTCTGCAAAACTGAGATGATACCAAAATCGTCTATGGTGTCTTTTTGTTGCATAGGACATGAAAGGTTGTAACTTTCTACGGGTAATAGACTGAGTTCAAAAGCTTTCGTGCTATGTTTATGCACTGTAATGATCCTAACCTGTGCATACCTCAAAATCATGAACATCCATGATGTTTTCTTGGTAGGAATTAAGAAGTTTTCTACTGAAGAAACTGAGTTGTTTGGCTCTAAGAAGTTGCTCCATGTGTTTGATGAAATGTGCTCTCTATGTATTTGCTTGCTCTTATCAGAACTGCAGATGAATAGTTCCAATGCCATCTGTTGTTAAACCAGAAGAGTCATTAACATGTTCAGATAGGTTCTTACAGAATTTAAATTCTGAATTGCAGGGAAAGTGGTGATACCAAAGAGAGGTACAGAGACTTTTATCAGCACCATTGGCCAACTGGATGGAAGAATAGACCTATACAAGCCTAAAAGCTTGGCTGAGCGAACAGATGATTTTCTTTCTGCAGAAGCTGGGAATCGTGTTCTCTTGGACCTCTGTATCATGGCTGCCAAGTTAGCTTATGAGAATGCCAAAGTTGTCCAAAGTGTTGTTGATCATCACTGGAATGTGAGCAACTCTCTTCTGATCTCTGTCTGTGCGCTTCTTATTCTTTGACTGCAATAGTTTCTAACAATTCCTGTTTTGGCAAAATCAGATGCATTTTGTTGATTTTTACGACTGTTGGAATGGTAAGATAATCCCTTCATAAATGTGATCATTATCAAAGATTTCTACAATGTCCAGGCCTCCAGCTTCACTTATCTTTCATCAATAAATGAAGCCTGTTGTTTTTGCTTCCTTCCTTTGACTATTTTTTACTGTCCTTTCATCTGCATATATATGATAGATTTCCAAAAGCAATGGTCTACCCAAGTTTACATGCTATGTGACAAGCGAATAGATGCCAAGTTGATTTTGATCAGCTTTAGAGGAACCGAACCTTTTGATGCTGATGACTGGAGTACAGATTTTGATTACTCTTGGTATGAAATCCCAGGAGTGGGAAAAGTCCATATGGGATTCTTAGAAGCAATGGGCTTGGGCAACAGAGCTGATACTGCCACTTTCCATTACAATCTTCAGAGGAAGCTCAAGGATTTTAACTATTCAAATGGAACTGATGGTCCCAAAAGCTCCTCAGAAGCATTTGAAAGAATTCTACCTCATATGCTGAAGAAGACTGCATACTATGCTGTAAGAGAGAAGCTCAAGATCTTACTGAGGGAGCATAAGGATGCGAAATTTGTAGTCACTGGTCACAGCTTGGGTGGGGCACTTGCCATATTGTTTCCAACTGTTTTGGTGCTCCACAATGAGATTGAAGTAATGCAAAGGTTGCTCGGTGTATACACATTCGGACAGCCAAGGATCGGGAACATGCAACTGGGGAAGTATATGGAAACTCATCTCGAATGCCCAGTTCCTAAATATTTCCGTGTAGTTTACTGCAATGACCTTGTGCCTAGGTTGCCTTATGATGACAAGACCTTCTTGTATAAGCACTTTGGAATGTGTCTGTACTATAACAGCTTGTACATGGAACAGGTATGTACACCTGCTTCTTTCTTCAAAGTTTTCTTGCATTTTTAGGCATATCTTTTAGTATGCTAAGTCTTGAACTTACAAGAGTCAGTTTATGTGACATCTGTCACTTGATATTGTGTGGTTGATGATATATCCTGCTTGCGACTGGATAATGCAACAATTACCGATCATTTTAAACATAAATTATCTAAGACCAAGAAAGCTTGCTTGAATGTGATCAATGTCATGGTGAAACAGATGAAGCATGCTGTTATCTTCTCTATGCTTTTCCTTTCAATTATTCTGTTTCTTTCTTGATTATGTTTGTTTTGAAGAACGTGGATGAAGAGCCAAATAGAAATTTTTTCGGGTTGAGATATCTCATTCCGGAGTACCTGAATTCTGTGTGGGAGCTAATCCGAAGTCTAATAACGGGGTACATCTATGGGCCAGAGTACAAGGAAGGATGGTTCTCCATATTGTTCAGAGTAATGGGATTGGCATTCCCTGGTATTTCTGGCCATTGCCTTACAAATTATATCAACTCGGTGAGGCTTGGAAGGCTGCAAATTTCGTTGACATCCTCTTCCTGACAAGCTTGATTTGAAAATGGAATTTTGTAGCACTGTCAACTAAGATAGGCTGCTTTCTTCATCGTAAAGTTGCAAGATTAATTCTGTAAAATAATATCATCACGGTCTGAGAGAAATAATGTGCCGATTCCAGGATATTTCTTGTGCGTTGTTGGTTGAAATCTTTTGTTTTCATATCCATTTTCCTGTAAAATTTGAATCGTGTTTTGAAGAAAATAAATTTTCTTTTATTCTTAATTGTTGAGAATGGATTGAGAAATGATGCTGGAACAAATTCAAGGTTGCGTTTAGCTTTATTCTTAACGTAAAAGTCTAGAATTTGACATGAAAGACAAGTACTAAATTGCATTTTCAGTTGGATACTGCAGATTATATGCTCATGTCAGTTTTCCAGAACACTTGCAGGTTCACAATTTGGTCTGCGGCCACTTGGTAAAATGAACACATGAAATAACTTGTTTTTGGGAAATTTGAGCCACTAATTCTGTCAGATTACAACTGCCATGGAGCTTTAGATTTGCATCAGACTATTGCCTGTGCAGATATAACCAAGAAAATCACATGAGACATCCCTATGTTGGAGTTTCTGTACAACCCATTGCCTTAAGCCTCTTCATGTTATCTTAACACCATTCACAGATGTCTTCAGCCCTATCATGGACAATCATTTTGATCTAAACTAAGTTGTTTTTTATTTTTTGTTTTCTACAAGCATCCTATGACCAGCTTTCGGCTCTGCTTTCCTTTCTTCCATGAAAACAGAAACTGGATATACGGAAAGATTGCCATTGGATAACTATTCATCAACAGATGCAACTTCCAATATTGGATAAAAGTACAAACCTGTAGCCGCAGAAGAAGGAACGATGACACCAGAAATAATATTGTTTCCGTAAAGGTACTGCTTTCAGCCTTTTTTTAATTTCTTCATCCATTTCTCAGCCCCTTTGATGGTGCTCAAGCTACAAGACTAAATCTTTTAGCTCTGTCCATGGTGGAATTACTTTTCAGACACCTAATGACATCAGCCAAAACCTTCATCAATTTCAGATACCACAAGAAAAGAGTATCTAAGTCCCCATTTCTGATTAGTACCTGTTATTAGTGTCAGCCCCTGTGATTCAAAAGTAAAAAAACTTCAATTTCCCCAGATTTGGCCTGAGAGTAGTGCATAGCAGAACATGTTTTTTATCATCATTGCATATAGTATTACTTGAACAAGTTCCATCTTCGTTCTCCTCTTTACTTAACAAGTTTTATGGATGATACATTAAACACTCAACCATCTAGTTGAGGAGTATTAAGTAGATTTGCTTATGTTTCTTATATATCAGATATCAGAAATTTACCATAGGAAACTGGAACCTGTTGCTTATGATAGGTGACAAGAGTTCCTGTATCTGGTAGAAAATAACAATACTGCATATTTGGCTTTGATCTATAACAGCCAACTCAAAAACTGAATTCACTTGTCTGTAGTTATTTATTTATACATCTCTGTGGAAAGTTTCCATTTACATTGTATAAAATGTGAAAGTAAAAAACAAAAAAACATAGTCTGTATGTATACATCTGATCTTAGTGATGAAGGAGAAGCAGGCATATGCCACTAACCCTTGTTTTGGTTTCTGTGTGAGCCTACATTCTGGAGCCAATCAACAACATCCTTAATGGTTGGCCTCTTGAAAGGATTCTGGTTTACACACATGCAGGCCACATCTAACACTTGCACCATCTCCTCCTCAAACCCTTTCCCTTTCAGGAGAGGATCAAAAACTTGATCTTGCTTGCCTTCACTTCTCAGTTGGTGCACCCAACCAACCAATTCTCTTGACATCTTTGGTTTGAATACCTCCACTGGCCTCTTCCCAGTGAGCAGCTCAAGCATGACAACCCCAAAACTATAAACATCCCCTCTCATAGTGGCTACCCATGCCTGGCCATACTCTGGAGGAATGTAACCCAAAGTCCCCACAAGTTCAGTTGTGACATGAGTGTGATAGGGGAGTATCAATCGGGACAATCCAAAATCAGCGACATGTGCTTCAAACTTCTCGTCGAGGAGTATGTTGCTGGACTTGATGTCACGGTGAATAATGTGTGGCTCGCAAATCTGGTGCATGTAAGCCAGACCAGTACTTGCTCCTCTAGCAATCTTCAACCTGGTTGGCCAGTCTAGATGAGATGCCCCATCAGCTTTCTCGTGCAACCAGTAATCTAAACTTCCATTCTCCATATATGAATAGATAAGCAGCCTAAAGCCTTCATGTACACAATAACCTTGCAGGGAAACCAGGTTCTCATGTTGTGCTGTAGATAGAGCCTCCACCTCTGCTTTGAATTCTCTTTCCATCAGGCCAAAATCTCCTGACAGCTTCTTTACTGCCAACTTGGTACCATCAGCCAAAGTTGCTTTGAAAACCAAACCAAAGCCCCCACAACCCACAATGTTTGCTTGATTGAAGTTGTCAGTGGCTTTCAAAAGTTCCAATATGGTTAGATCCTTTAGCTCATAGGTATCGCTTGAAAATACTACGACAAGGCTAGTGTCTTTGTCAGCTGTAGACGGAAATTGAGAACACGAATTGATCGAAATTGTATCTAGCTCAGTTTTTTCAATGTCACCTCCTGGAATGATCCTTCTCTTGGACAATATCCACAGTGCAAGGATAGTGACAAGTAGTCCAGTGCCAAAGCAGATACCAAGGATCAGTCCAACAAGAAGTTTGGCGTTTATACCTTTAGGTTCAACAGGATGGCTGACTCCTGATGGATTGTTGCATGAACGCTGCAAAATTGAACCGCACAACCCTGGATTCCCAAGAAAGCTGGAACTTGGGAAAGTATCAAACTGACCTCCAAATGGTATAGGCCCTTGAAGATTGTTATTTGCCACACTGAACCAAGATACGAAATGCAGACCTCTGAGGGAGGAAGGGATTTCCCCAGACAAGTAATTTCCAGAAAGATCCAACCTTTCCAAGTTAGTCAGGTTGGAAATCTGGTCCGGAATGCTACCGGTGAAATTGTTATGGCTGAGGTCCAGGACATGAAGGGCTCTCAATTGGCCAATCTCTGTAGGTATATTGCCATTGAGGGTGTTATTTCCTAAGTATATAGCTGGTGGTAAATTGGAGAGCTGGTTGTACTGCTGATTAGTAGCATTATTTGGCATGACAAACACGGGTAACTCTAGATAACTGCGGTTGACTCGTCCTACAGCCTCTTGAGATGATAAAGCTGTCAGTTTTGTAAGTGACAATGGAAATTCTCCAGAAAGCTTGTTGCTTGACAAGTCTATGTAAAAGAGATTTGAAAGACTGCCCAACCAACTGGGAATAGAACCGGTAAGTCGATTAAGAGACAGGTCCAAAACTTCTAGGTTCTTGAGATTGACTAGCCAGGCAGGTATCTGACCATATAACTGGGAGCTACCTAGGCCCAAAACCTGAAGACTTTGGAATGCAGACGAGTCTATGGTGTTTTCATCACTTGGTATAGTTTCATTGATAAAATTCACAGAGAGAATCAGGGTAGTGAGGTTCTTACAACCCATCAGAATCTTTAGTGCCCCGGTAATATTGTTTAATTTGTTGGTGGAAATTGACAGGAAGGATAAAGATTGTAGCGCTAATATGTCAGGTGTGATCTGACCTTCTAGCTGATTAAAAGCAAATCTAACTGCAGTCAGTGATTTGCATGAATAAAGGCTTGCAGGCAAATTACCTGTGAAATTATTATTGCCAAGATCAAGGATGCTAAGCTGGACGAGCTTGGTAAAATTGAAGGCAGACAGGTTTCCTTCCAACTTGTTGACACGCAAATTCAGTCTGACCAGATTTACACAATTCATCAGAGAGGGAGGCAGATTTCCTGTGAGGTTGTTGATGTGAAGATGAAGCTCCTCCAAGCTTGAAAGATTGCCAATATCCAGAGGTATTGGACCACTAAATCCATTAGAGTAGAGCTCGAGGATCTTAAGTTTATTAAGGTTGGTGATGGCATCGCTTATGGGACCAGAAAAATTGTTGAGAGGCAGGGAGAGACGTTCAAGTGAGACAACCTTGTATATGTCATCAGGAAGTGTCCCAGAGAGATTGTTGAAACCTGCAGAGAATCTCTGCAACTTGGAACATTGGCCTAGTCCTGGGGGAATTTGGCCGCTAAAATCATTGTTGGAGAAGTCAAGAATCATTACAGAGCGAGAAGAAGCAAGGCAGATATCAGAAGGAATCGACCCTGAAAAACTATTGTTGCTGACATTAAAGATTGTCAAGTTCCAAGCTAATTGAAGGAACGAGTTAGAGGGACTGATTACTCCATGAAAGTGATTGCTTGACAAGTCCACAATCTGAATCATACTCGTGCCATTACTTGCACTGAAATTAGATGGCAGCTCCCCAGAGAGACGATTGTAGCCAAGATCAAGGATCTGAAGGTTACTAAGAGAAGAGAAGAAGCCATCTGTGAGAGCCCCAGAAAAACGATTATGCGACAGATTGAGGTATGAGAGACGAGAAAGATTGAGAATTGACGGAGAAATTGAGCCAGTGAGGCCTTTAAAAGGTATGTTAAGACCAACAACACGACCATCAGAAGAATCACAAACAACACCTTCATAGAGACAGCAGTCAACAGAAGAAGACCAATTCAAAGCAGAGGAAGATATATTGGAGAAAAAAGACAACAGAGATTTCTGATCATCTTGGTTACAGAAAGTTGCAGCTTTGGAAGAAGGTAGCAACAATACTACCACTAAAAGAAGAACAAAATAGAATACCATCACCAGAGATGCTTCCTGTTTTCTTGGTCTTGAAATGATAGAAGAACAAGTTATGAAACCGAGTTGAGATAAGTTGACTTTTTTATCTGTCATCATCATAGCCACCATATTTTACAGGACTAGCTCAAGATCACATAAGGTGCTGCTTGTCACGGTGTTTGTGGTGGTGGTGGTGGTGGTGGAGGAGGAAGAGGAGGAGGAAGAGGAGAAAGTGGATGCCAAGTGCAAGATTTATCTGTTCGTTAGGTGGCGACCAAAGTGGTACAACAAGACGGATTTAGAGGCTGCAGTGAGCTCGCGCCCCATTGACCAAAACATAAAGAAAGACAGAAAGTTGAAGTATCTGCGTACGTGGTGTCTGTGTCAGTGGATATTATAATGCCAACTTACGTATAAACATTTACCTAAAATCAAGTAATAAGATGAGCACTAAGGAAGGAGCTGTATCATGAAAAATATGAATATCTTAATAGCGTTTACTTTTTGGTGGGGGCGGCTAAGTGACTGGTGATGGTGGTGTAGATGGTGGTGGTGCTGGTTGTGGTGGTGGTGGTAGTGGTGGTGGACTTTTTCGATGGTCATCATTGATATATGACCAAAAACAATTCTACCCCACAATGGTAAAAGCTTGTCAGCCATTGAAGACGATTAAAAAACTATAACCCCATAGATATCGACAGATGGAACGGACCTAATTCCTTCATCCAGAGGGTTTTTATTGTCCCAACTTGGAGCTCAAGATTAACTGTGAAAAGATTTAAGAATATAATAGAGGAGAATCATATAAAAGTTTCAATCTTTCGTCAGATTAGAGGATTAGTTGTCGCTCGTAAGAAAGTAGAGGAAAATCATACAAAGAATCGATCTTTACAAAAATCAGTGGAACCCCATCAAACCCTTTGCTTCCCAACTTGAAGCTCAAGCAAATCTATGAAAAGATATAAGCGAGAAAATAGAGGAAACCCATATGAAGAATCAATCTTTTTACCTAGTTAAAGTTGGTGGACGAAGAAATAATGAGTGAAATGACCAAACCTTTTGTTTATGTGCTATGAATATTGACTGGTACAACTGTGTCCTTTTAAGAATGAGATGGCTGTATCTGCACTACTTACCCAGGCATTTGAATATAACTCGTGCGACTTGACCTGTATTTTTGTTCCTGCGGACCTCCATCTTTCACAATCATTGTTTAGTTATAGTGCTAGAGCCAGACATGAGATAAATTTCAGGCTGTCGTATACTACTGGTAGTGCTAACACTATCCTCTTCTTCTGATAAATGGTGTTGCAAGGTTCTTGATCAAGTTTTCATGGCGGCTGAGAAGTGTTTTATGGTTACAGATTTTATAAACCAGCTCCCAAAACTCATCCACTTGCCACAATTTTGTTCACAAATAAAACCCTTTTCCAAAATAAAGAATCAATTTCTCATGAAGTTTATTATTACACTGATTTTATCTGATATTACATGAAAAATTCTGCATCCAAATTGTAATTTTCAAAGAACAGACCATGAATGTCCCTCCTGAACAAAAGGGTTTGCAACTCTACTACCAAAGAACACGATGAATCTTTAGCATAAGATACTTTTGAGTTGGCCTCTTCACTATTCTATCCCAGAAGACATGAAAAGATAAGGTACAAGCTATATTATGAGTGGCTCTCATCTCAACTGGATCTTGGCAAATTGCAACCATTATCAGTCCTGAAAGCAATCTTTCTGTCTGGTTTGGCTTCTGCAGAAAACTGAAAGGCTACAATTTTTATTGTCATGGATTTAAACTGTATGAGCTGCTTGGATCACATTCAAGTCCAGATTCTTGAGCCTCACTACTGATTCAACATGCCCCCTCAATGTGTGAAGCTCCCCAAGTCTGCAAAGATCAAGGAACATTTAGCAAGCACCTTTATAACTTCTAACTTGTAGGAACTACTCCTCAAAGAATTGTTTATGAGAATGGCTAATGATTCCAGTGTACCTGGCGATTTCAGCACGCCTTCTTGCCTGTTCAGCAATCAGAGAAGATCGCCTTCCGTTGAACTCCAAGTCAATACCCGACAAGCCTTGTAAACTTCTCTGAGAAAGAATCCACTTAGCTGCTCTATCTTCCTTCCCATAATCCTTCTTAGAACTGAAAGCAGTCTGTTATGGACACCAAAACAGATCAAGTCAAAAAAACTGAGTTCCTGAAAGAAGAATTGCAAACACCAGAGCATGGAACAGTGATTGCCAATCTCACCTTTCTGTCAAATAAAAGATTCCATGCATCACCACTCAAGGCATAACGAACTGTGAACTTGATAATATCCAGTGGTATGTAGAAGATCAAACTATATAACCATATCACACCAGCCCATCCCCATCCAATGCCTCTAATATAAGCAAAGCTAATATGTGCATATACAGCAATCAAGGTAGCCACCTGAAAAATTGAAGAAAGCCATCTCAGTAACAGTTTGGGAATCTGAACCTGTTAAATTTGTGCAGTGGGTTGCATCCCTGCAGGGGAGGTATAATGTGAAAAATTCTTACCAGTTGAGCCACCACAAAAGCACACATCAATAGTACTCCAGGCCTCTCTGAGAACGACCAACTTTGACTGCGTGTTACAAATATCAGGGCCTGGCTAATGATACTGACTTGTAGATATATGGCAGATGAAACTTCCTCAGTATTGCTGGATAAGGACTTCACATGAAAGTGCGTCTGAGAGATGATTATCAGGGAGAGAAATAAATCAGTTAAGAGATGCATAACTAGTACGTGTTCCGACATTTTAGGACAGGAATATAATTTCATTACCTCGAAGAAATTAGTTGACACCACAATCCAATAGAACAGGACAGTGACCACAGCAAGATATGTGCCAATGACAATGCCTGTTGCAAATATCTCATTGAGCTTCCAACTGTCAGGACCTGGAGATGGTCTTACACGATCTTTCGAAATTGTCATTATCGTCCCTAAAGATAATCACAGATTATCAGTATTCAGTATCATTTATTTATAAAAGTGGAATGAGTATTTGTATTTTGAGAATTTACCATCATTTAGTATCGCAATTATCAGTACCATAAAAGGAGGGAAGTCGTATTCCCATATCAACGCCAAAAGTACGAAACCGAGCTGCAAATTAAATTCACAAGTCAATCAAGAATGTAAGCAGAACTGATGCTCAAATATTATTGCACTAGTGCTGCAGAAAGAGTTTAATAAAGTAGAAGAAAGCCAGCTTACCACAATCCTAATGGTTATGGACACAGCATATATCTGCAGATATATGAAGACTTGTTAGTTCTCCATAAATGAACACAAAAGCTAGACATAATGTCATATTGCAACTTGTTAAGTGTGAG
>JAOQMP010000005.1:2077980-2092375 GCA_027563575.1 Erythroxylum pedicellare | reverse complement strand
AAATTAATCACTTTTATCCCAATTCTTCTTTTTTAAGATTAATTGGAATAACCCTTTTAAATATGTTAACTCAAACTTTTCATTAATCTAAATTTTGAATTATATATTAAATTGAGTTAATAAGACTAACGATCTTTTAACCATGTTTTTGAATCACATAGTAAAATTGAACTGGACACACTCCTGAACAATGATTAAAAACTCAACTAATTTAATCGATTCAACTATAAAAATCTTAAACTATCCAAATGTTTAATTCAGTTTTTAACTTTTTGGTTCAATTTACTTTAATAAGTCTTGTTGTTAAAAACTGATTAATTTATTAATTAATCAGTTACTTTTCATTAATCAATAAGTTCTTATAAACTAAAACAAATTAATTTTCATTTAATAATATTTTTTAAATTAAACTTTAAATTATTCGCTGAGTAAGGACAATCTCTTTCAATCATATTTTAAATATTTTAATTTTATTTAATTTTTAACTGATTTTATGACTATATAATACTAGTTGAACCTTTTAAACTTTAAACCTCTAGTCTTATTAGTTTACTTTCCGGTCTGATTTTTAAAACATTGCTCTCGAATAAGATTAACAACTTTGACTCAAATTTTAAATTATCTAACAAATTGAATGAAATGCAATTTATAATATATCATCTTAATCTTATAAACTCCAAAGGTTAATTATTATTTATATTGAAAGAGTCCAATGCAAGTAGTATCACTATGGTTTCCTCCTCTATCATCCTTTCTCTTTTAACCTTTGTGTTGTCTTTGAACCTCCTGATTTTTTAATTGAAAATTCAACATTTTTAATAAATATATAAGATAATAAAGTGTTAATTATATATTAATTTTGAGGTTAAAAAAGGAAAATTTGAAGATATTAAAATTTAAAAATTATTTATATAAAATTGTAAGGAAGGAATCACGCAATGTCCAATTTGCCCTTTCCGTCAAACCTGTACGGACGGATATTCCGTGGAAAGAGAAGATTGAGTTTTTTGAAAAGCAAGCAGAGAGAGAGAGAGAGAGAACCAAAAATTAGGTTTAGGTTTAGGTTTTAGGGTTTTGATTTGATTTTGATTTGGTTTTTCCCTCTCTTTTTAATATTTTGGATTTAAGTCTTATATACAATTCGATGGTTGGGGGCTGAATTCGTTTTCTCTTGCGAAAATCATTGCTTTGATGGTCTCCGTTTCTCTGTGAATTAAATTTCTTCTATTCGGATTGTAATTTAATGCAAATCTGACGGTATGAGGAAGAAGCTCGATACTCGTTTCCCAGCCGTAAGTCTCTCTTTCTTCTTTCTCTTGCCGTGTCAGGGTGGTTGTTTTGGGATTTTGTGTTGCATCTTTCTTATTTTTTTGAAGGAATTTCTGTTTTTGTTTTTAGATTTGGGCCTTTCGAAAAGTTCTTGTTTCATTACTTGTTGGGGGTTTGTTTTTGTGGAGAATTTTTCATCTTGCAGTTTGTGGACGGTTTGTTATATTTATAATTGGGATTAATAGGTGGGTGATTCAAAGGTTGCGATGCAGTTTTGGGGTTTTGTGTTAATTTCGTATTCTGTGGATTGGGTTTTTGGGGGAAATTAGGTTGCGGGTACTAAGTTTCTGAAGGGAATGGTTGGTGTTCTGTACGATTGTACTGTTTATCGAGGCTATTATGACCACATGTAGTCTGAGTTGTGCTTTACTCTAGTTGATATGGTTGGTTTCGTGTTCATTGCGCAATTCAGTGCAAAAGGTTAGGTCTTTTGGTGTTCTTCATTCTCGTTCCGTTTGGTTCTGTATTGGGTAGAATATAAATATGGTATTCTTTTGTGCTCGATTCTGGATTGAATTGCGGTAATTTGCTGCTGTGAAAACGTGGTGTACCTAGTTGAATGCTGTAGTTTCTCGTTTGCATATTGGAGCTTTGTGAGTTGTTACACTTCCCGTTTGTACATATTTGATTCCATTTTTCGATCTTTACCAGCAAGGTTTGTGCAATTGTATCTATGGTTTCTAGATGAAATAGTAAAAGTTCTCGTGGATTTTCTTTTTGTTAGATGATTTGCATTTATTTATGTGTACAAATTTCACAAAAAATTCTGATAATTGTGCTGATGGTTTGAGCACCCCTCTCCTCTATCTCCATCTCACTTAGGCTGACAGCACATGTATGCATATTGATTTTCCAGGCACGTATTAAAAAGATAATGCAAGCTGATGAGGACGTTGGGAAGATAGCTCTTGCAGTTCCTGTTTTAGTTTGTGAGTAGCTTTTCTGATCTTTGCTTTATGTTGTATGAGTTTGGGCTCCTATTCTTCTTTGATATTATTGCATGGAGTTTTATGAAATAATCCCCATATCCTTCTTTGATGTTATGGCAGCTAAAGCTTTGGAGCTGTTTTTGCAAGATCTCTGTGATCGTACATATGAGATAACCCTTCAACGAGGAGCAAAGACTATGAGTTCTTTGCATTTGTGAGTGACACCCTGCACTTTATTTTTTGTAACTTGTCTGGCTTGGTTTATGAAAAATAGGTTTGTTTTTTTTGTTGAATAGTTGCTAAAGGGTTTTCTATTGATCTGTTTTATATTTCTACAAGAAGAAAACCATATTATGATGACTGTCTTTATAAACTGCAGAAAACATTGTGTCCAGAGCTACACAGTGTTTGATTTCCTAAGAGAAATAGTAGGGAGAGTTCCAGACTATGGTCATGGTCATTCTGAAGCTGCAGATCACAGAACCAAGAGGTGGCTCCAAAATACATTCTGTTGTTCTCCTTCCTGTTCTTTTATGTGAAGTTTGTTCTGCTTAACAAATTAAATTTTAAACATGAATTCTTTCTCCGCCAGGAAGCCTATTGCTGATGAGGGTGTTGATAGTGACGAAGAATCTAAGAGAAGCAAGATGGTAAGATACCCCTACGAAGTCATTATGTAACATTATTGGTACCCCTGCAGATATCTGAACACTGATGTATGTTTTCCTAGAGTGCTCAAATAGCTAGCTATGTGGTGTTTTTTTCTGTTCCAGCTACTATTTCCAATGTGATGGTGTATAATTGTTGTGTTTCAAGAATTTGATCCTGATAATAAATAGCATCCAATTCCCACCGTGTGTATGTTTATACAGACACACATTTATGCATGACGCACTTCAGAAATAGATGGTTAATGGAATTTGAATTTTTCTTGGTACTTGCAGCATGAGATGAGCCTTGCAGGAAGCAGCGGCAGAGGCAGAGGTCGGGGTCGTGGAAGGGGCCGTGGGCGAGGATCTCGGACCATTGAAAGAGAGCCATCTCATCGTGAGATTGAATCTGAACCATGCATCATGCAACAACAGGGTTCAAAGAATAGTTCTAGTCCTGGAGCAGTGACAGATAATGGTCCAAAGGAAAATATGGTTGTAGGTGATGAGGCCAATCAGCCTGAGCGGAGCTTTGATCTGAATGCTGATGTGAACGAAAACGATGAGGCAAAAGCTGCATTGACTGCTGCTCAGGCCTCAGCAGGAGTATCATCAGTACCAACTACTGAACCTAATCATGAAGAGTATCCAGGTTGGTCACTTTCTGAGGTGGACAAAATGGCTATTGATCCTCTTCAACTTGCACAGCTTGGTTCTAGAATAGATGAAGAGGAGGAAGACTATGACGAAGAAGGATAACTTAGTATTAGTAACAGCTTCTAGGAAAGATTAGCTTTTGGGGTGTCATTATGTGGCATCAACAGAGGTAAAAAGCAGGTGGGTAGAACAAGAAGTTGAGGGCTCGAGGGGGAACTGTAAGTTCATCCCTTTCTGGTAAGGGAGGCTGAATTGCATTTTGGTTCTCTTCCATCTTCTGACGTGGTCCATTTGCTAACATACTTACCTTTTTAATGCTTAGATTTGTCTTGCGGTTGAACTATTGTGTAATTTGATTGCCTGTTGTAGGAAAATATGTTATACTTCGCAGAAGCTCTTCTCTAAGACATCTGTGTACGATTCCATTTGGGTGTCTGTTACTATCATACACTTAATCATATGATTAACCAGTTAGAACTATTAGATTATCAACCGTCCTTTCGATAAGCAAAGGGCAAGCGGCCATTGCAACACAAGAGCAAGCCATATGATCTGCATAAACTTGGTGTTAACATCTATTTTTCACTCCTGAATAGATCTTGAAAGACAATTTTGTGATTTCAGTTTTACGGTAATTCCAGTTGGTATGCAACAAGATTATATGGCTGATAGTATATAAAACTTTTAGAAACTTTATCGTCTTCACCAAGATACACAAACCAGTCACCAACAAGAGAACAAGGGTCTAAAACAAAATGGAGTTCGTAAGGTCAGTAAAATTCAAAGTTCAGTTATGTGACTCCATCTGATTGAGAAGGAAGGAGCCTTCGCTGTTCTTGTGGACCTCCACCTTGAACTTCTCTTCATTGCTTCCCCTCTTGACCTTGAGGAGCATGTTAAATTTTGCCAAGTCATCCACCACCTGAGTAGTGCATTTTCGACATTCTTCAGAACAAGCAAACCATAAAAAAGAAAATCAAGTATGAATGTAGTGACAGGAAAAGACAAAAAGGAGCACCCCATTTTGTCCATTTTTGCAGTATATGATCATAGGAGACAGGGACAGTAGACTGAACTTGTTAGAGATAGAGAGAGAAGAAGAAAACATGGAAAGAAGAACTAAAACTTGTTAAGTTTCCAAGTAATAATATAGAAAGATCTTAATTCACATGCTATACAACTTCTCAGACAACTTGAAGCCATGTTTAACAAAACCAGGCAGCACAAGTCCTCCAAAACATTAGATCATGCAGGAGTTAAAAGCTCAATCAGAAAAAATGAACAAAAGACTTGAACTTTTAATGTGAAAAGGAACTCAAAGGGCTCACCTCAGCCTTCGCATGAACAATCTCTTGAAGAACATAGGGAAACAATGAATTGGATCTCTGCTGCAAAGTCGTCACAGCATGGCTTGCTGCATCTTGTACTGCAGGATCATGAACTGGCACCTCTTGCCATCCAGGACCATGACAATCTAGTTTATTAGATTCGAGTTAGCAATAATTCTACTGAGAACATAACTATTAATGACATAACCTCAGCTAAAACTACTAAGTTAAACATTGACATGCCCTTTCTACCATTAACCCAAATCTTAAATCCTAATGCAGCTCTAGTATTCAGAGATCATGTGAAAAAGTTCACAATTTTCAGGATAAAGGAGAAAGCTATCCAGTTATAGATACTTTGCACTTTTTTTTTTAAAAGGTGGAATCGCCGACCCTAGGTTTCCCCACACTTGACCTGACAGAATTGTGAGGAGGTAAATTACACTGCCGCTGCCAAGACTGGAACTGAGACCTTGTACTCAACTTCCTTTATGTTAACCAGTTGAGCTACCGTGCGGGCTATCCAGTTATAGATACTAATTCTCCGTGAAAACAAACTCTGCTGTCAAATCATCATGATAAACTAAGTGATCAAAGTTGAAAAGTGCTGATGAAGAATTTGTGATTGTAAGCCCCCAAAAGACATTGGAAACAAGATTTTGCAACGAGAAACGCAAATCGAGTAGGCAATAACAACGAGGAAAGGAAGCAACCTTTCTTCACACCAAGATCAGAAGAAGTAAAAGTGGGGGCATGAGCATCTTCCACGTGCTTGAACTCCTGCAGTTCTTTAAAGTTCAGCCATGGCTTGACCCAGACCTTGGCTTCATACAGCTTCTTCTTACCAGCGTCCATGGCTTCTATCGTCAGATGATGGAGTGTACCCGTCACCACTTGCTCTTTCGCCTTCACCACCCTCGCAAACTCCACCACACCATTCTATATAACAATTGCCCACGAAACAAAATCACTAAAACATTCAAAAAGTTTGGAACTTTTTCCACATAGACGAAAGTGACAATACAAAACCTCCTTCTTGTTGTGTTCTTCGATGGCAAATCGAGCAAGGCCGTCGATTTCAGCGCTGTTTTGAGAGGTTGAAGACTCGTGAACACCTCCAAGCGTAGCCATTTCGTCGATTCCGCAAAACCCAGAAGCAGAAATCAGAGAAAACGAAATCAATTTGAGGAAGATCAAGAGAGACGTACGGTACTTCATGGGCTCATCAAATGATGCATTTTATATCAGTTTCAGAGCATATAAAAAGGAATGGGGGGCACTCCTTTGCTGGGTAGACAGAGATCGTGACACGTTTACAACAGGTGTTGATCTTATGGTGTTCAGTTGCTTAGGACAAGAACATTAAAAGATAGAGGAACTTAAAGTTTGTGTCTTTGCTTAGTGTGCAAGTTTTACTTTGTGGAGATATCTTTGGATTCCTTAAGAATCCGAAATCCAAAAGAAATAGCAAATGGTATCTTTCGTTTATGAAGATGATTTATCTAATAAATTATACATATTTAGTAGAGAATTAACATTTCTGTGTTAGATTGGATTGTTTTTATGTAAATTCATATTAAACACTTAAATCTTCAACCCATATAGGCATCATGGACATGATAAACAATCCTTATACTATATAAACCATAATTAAGAGGCTGCATAATATTCATAATACTCAAAGATGATAGATGAGTCGAGTCGAACCATAAACCCAATTTGTGAACCCTAATAATATTTTTAAAGGCAAAGCAGAGAATCCATGGCCTTGCTCACCAGTCCAGTAAATTAAAAAAAAAGAAATTGAATCCAAAAAGGAACTGAACAGTATCATATTCTTCTACAATCTTGGACACTTCCTTTTCAGCTTTTGCTAAGTCTGTCCTCAATGTCTGCTCATCTAATGCTTCAAATTTTGCTTTCAGTGAATTTGCAATAACAAACAGATCTTCTTGGACCTTGATGGACTTCACTGATGTCTCCTCCAGAGCCTCTTTTCTTTTCAGGAGTGACTCCTCTTCTGCCTTAAGCTTTTCCATCTGAGCTCGCACAGATAATAAGCTCTCTTCAATGTTCTCTGTCTCAGAGGTAGCAGCTTCTGCATTCTGGCAAACGAACCTGTAGTGATTCAGTAACTTCTGCAACTTCTGCTTCAACTCAGCTTTTGTATCCAGTGAATCCCTTGCCTTTAAAGCTTGGTTTTTGTTGTCAATGAAGTCTTTGCATAGGCATTTCAATCTTCTCAACTCTGGCACAATTTCCCTCTGGTCAAAGGAAAGGTGAGATCCGTCGCTCACCAGGTTCCTGACAGCATCAAATGCTTCTTCGAGACGGTCCGAACACACCAACTTAGGCAGGTCCATCGAAAGAAGTTCCTTCAACTTGGTCTTGGCCTCCTCAAACTTGTCGTAAGGAACATAGCTGATGGGATCATTAGAGGGTAACAAGGCTGCAATCTCTTCAAAACAGGATGACAACTTGGAAGTCTCACTTTGTCTCGATGCATCACCAACCATTGAAGTGTCGGTTTCGTTGCTCGTAAGCTCACTCTGATGCTCGTCCCTCTTCCTCTTCCTGCAGCATGGAGATTCTTCCTCTACAGCAGTTGGAGAATTCTGCAAAGCTTCTTCTATTGCCATTTTCACGCTGAACAAATCAAGACCAGAAGTAGAGAAAACAGCCAACTAAAGAGTAAATGGTGAGCTTTTGCACCCTCTACGCGTAGACAACCCCTTTTTTTAATCTACTTTTGCTTAATAAGTTCAGTGGGGCAAGGTGGTGGAAAAAAGAGACGAAAAGATCGCTGCTTTAGACCTTTTCCCACTACTTTTCTCTCATCATTTCTCTATCAACAAAGACTTACAGAGAAGACCTCTAAAGTAATAACTGTGTCTACAATAACTCAATGATCTAGCTCTCTGGACTTTTCATGGAGTTATAAACTCCTCCATCATGGGGTATGTGCGTAAAATTATACATATACGTATGTGTGTGTATGTACACATCCATCCTCGTTTGGGAAAGAGACATAACACTAACAGAATTTATTCAACAAAGCCACTGTTAGATGTTTAACATGTATCAAGATACAACAACATTAAATTCTCTCGAAGAGGGAAAACAACAGAATTTTTTGGACGAGAAAAGTAACAACAAGAGTATGTTTTGAAAGATGGGGATGAAAACCACAAAGGCTCAGCGGCAAATCCTTGCTCTCAAGTGCTTCAAAAACAATATGAGCAATACAAATGGATGGAACACAGCACTCAGAGCTAAATCTCTGAAAAGCAAGGAGAAAAAACATGAGTGAGAGAAAATATACACTCATGTAAGGTCCCCTGCTTTGGAAGCTGATGAGCTAAACAGGGAAAAGGCCCCCCATAAATTTCAAAACAGAATACTAAAATGCAGAAAATAACCCAATTTTAATGACTTCCATGTACAAAAGCAAGAAAAATTTATAAACATCTTGGCCTTGAACTTCTAACTTTCAGCAGTTTCTCCTCACAAAGACTATCTCTGGACCAGCTGTCTTTGACCCATCTTCAGATCTGAATTGAAGCCTTACCTGTAATATTGTATCAAATCAAGTATTAGGATTTAAACATTATGCACTTGAGGATAAGACAGCGAAAGGTTCTTTCCTATAATCTTCATGCCTCTTCCCTAATTGGTGTCTTAACATATTTTACCATGAGAACCAAACTAACAGCCAACTTAATCAGTCTTTGGATTAGAATGAAGGTAACCTGTTTACATGCCATAGATAGTCAATGATAAGGGTCCTCGAACTCGGTTCTGTGAATATGTCATATAACAAAAAAAAGAGAAGTGTCAAGTATAGCACAAACCTTGTAGCGTTCAAGCAATGAAGCAAGTAAAGTGGCGACTCCTTGGATTATAAAAGTCTGTCCCACACAAGCTCTTGTACCAGATCCAAATGGAAGATATGCAGCATTTTCACTGGGATCGTTCAGAAGGACTGAGCTATGATTTGGATCATCAGTTTCTCCTGTAGAGTTTAAGGCATTGTCAAAGATCAGAATTCATGAGAAAGAAAATGCAGTTTCGTTAGCTAAAGCTTAAGATGCAAACTAAAAGTTGAACAATTTTGAGCTTAATGCTTGTCAGTTATTGCAAGGAAGTGATCCAAATGCATTGAACTTCATTGCTATGTCTCTATGTTTTCCTGAGCTGTGTGTAATTTAATGCGTAGAAGATTAATGCTCCAAGGATTGCAAAGCAGAATCAGTTAAAGCCAAATTTTTACAGCATAAGGAAAAACATCTTCTAATCATTGCTGTACACAGCAATAGAAGACCGAAAATCATACCACAACTGCCACATAAAATGGAAAAAGGTGAGTAATCAAATACAAAAAGCAACTTCCCAGGGATGTAGGAAATAGTGTGCCGTAATCACTTGGAACAAAAATGGGAAACTGACCAAATAACATGAGACAACTTGTATCTGGCATTAAAAATGGGAAACTGACCAAATAACATGAGACAACTTGTAACTGCCATAATGCCAGATATATAACAGTCATCCCCAACATAATGTTTGTGGCATCACAATTATCTACCAGCCAATGAAAAATCAGTCCATAGAGCAATCTATAAAATGCAGAAGACATCGTGTATTTGTTCAAGGTCATAACCAAACTTCCGAACTATACAATTCAACACCCACACAAGATGTCTAAAGTTCATAGTTGGAACCTGCTAATGATCCCTTCTCCACCACAGTAGACACCTTCCCAGCCCCAGACAAAAATCTATATGGGTTGAACTTATCAGCATTGCTACCCCAACTAGAGTCATCTGTCTGCAGCAATTGCACAGGTACCACTAGTACTGATCCAGCTGGTATGGTCACATCATTGTTAAGATTCAAATCTGGCAATAGAAGGCACAGTAGGAATGTGAGTCAGTCACAATAGAGAAGCAGTAAAACATCAAGACAAAAGTGAACATAGCCGATGAGCTAAATAATTTAATGATTACTAATAAATCTAAGCTTATACAAAGACTAGAAGAAATCTTGGCTGCAAGACATCAGTTATCAACATAAACACTATGGTAACGAGTTTTGGGAGAAGGGATTATTTAGAAATGGAGTGACTCAATAAACACTGAATTCTTGCCCGCCTATGTTTCCAATTTAGTCACATAATGCCTCCCTAACCCCAAGGAAACCTCAGTAGAGGTATAAACAACAAAAAAATCTCCCAGCACTGCAGACCATGAATCAGTAAATAACAGCCTTACCATTTTTTAAAGAACATCTTTGCAGCAGAGGTCCTCCTGGCAAAAGACGGGCAGACTCATATATAGTAGCCAACAACAAAAACATCTTGTGAACATCTGGTCCTTTCGACCCTTGCCTTACCATGATTATCTCAGCATATATCTGCAAGATGCATATTCAAATTTGCACTTGAACAAGAATTCCTTTCTATATTTACTTGTTTTACATTTTCTGTTACCATTGAGATAAGCATCCCTTCATTGGAAATATCTACTCCCTTAACAGTTCTTAGTCAATTCTTAAACCATGAATAATTCAGAAACTGCATTCTTTAATCAGCATCAAATGAAGTACTGAGTAAACAGAATGGAGAGCATATATTGATATTAACAGAAATGGTATCGCATGCAGACAAGTTCTTTCAGCCTCACGCCAAAGTTTGACTAAGAACAAGAAAGGGTAACAAATGAAAATTCACACTTTATAGTTCTTGCTAGCATATAATGGCCCATCTTGTAGGAAAGTACACACGATACCTTGTCTTGTATCTCTGGATCTTTTACAAGCCTTTCCAAGATAGTTTCAATCAAACTTGCTGTAGCCATCCAACCATGGAACATAACACCCATAACATTACCGCAGGTCTCTTCTTTTAAATTAAGATGGTCATCAAGCTCTCTTGATAAAAATTTTTCTTGCATCAGAATACCAGAGTTAGGCCGAACACTAGCTTCTTTTGTTCCAATTCTGGCATCTCCATTACGGGTGCTCCGCTCCATATTGCAAAACAGTCTGCAATTTTTTGTGCATTGTTTAACAATGTCTTGAGTTAAGCATCTCAGCTTCGTGCACAAAGACTGGTACCTCCAATACCCCCGTTCCCAAAATGGAGTAACTCTATATGAGGCCCAAAAGGAAGCATCTTTAGCAATCATCATAATAAGCTCCTCATAAGAACTTGCCTTAGACCAAGCGATGAAGGCATCCCCAAACAGTGTAGCTCCCAGCATGGTGAATGCCATGTGTTGAGAAATTAATTTATTGTTAACACATCCATTACTCATATGGTTATCTATCTTGTCCATGATACAATCTACAACATTATTGGGAACTATATCTGATCTCCCATGCAACTTTTCGTTCAGTTCCAACACCAATGATTCTCTTCTCTTTTTTGCCTGTTAAGTAAAGGGAATAAGTGCAGAATATTAATGAACTAGAAATATGTGAAGAATAGTGTCTTAATGAAATTATATTGCAGTATAATTTCCCCAATAAGATCAATCCAAGATGGATAAAAATGTCATAACTCAAATTTAACTCAAATAAGAATATATAATTGCACAGGAAGTCAAACTGCCAAGTATAAATTTGTTCACAATTTAACCAATAACACTGACAGAGAGAATCCTAAGTTAATATCCTTAAACATACACTGAAAATATGAAAAACCTGGTCCAAAGATGAGTCAACCAAAAGAGCCAGTGCGAAAGGGATTCGATAAAAGGGTTGAAACGATATTGAACCTGATCATAGGAACAAAAGAAAAGGTTTGATCGTCCAAAGGCTAAGCGAAAAGCCTTCCCAATAAAAGGCAATTTATCCTCAGCCTTCAGAAGCATCTCCTTGATGAGTGTTGGATCCTTTACGGATACCAAGAGCTGAGTAGGCCCCATCCACAGCTTACAAATCGATCCATATTTATTGTGCGACTCCTCCAAAAGGTCTGAAAAAAAAAATCACACAAAACTCACTTCACATATCAATAGAAGGAAAAACTCAATGAAAAGCTCGAACTTTTGTCAGATTGTACAGCTCCATCTTCATAATAAGGGGATGATAAGTTCAATAATAGTGGATAATCAAAATTCCAGTTCAATACAAACAAAAAATGATAAGTCTCTCCGCCTAATCATCATAACACTGCTATTCCTTGGAAGAAGCAACGAACAGTATCACATCTTTAACCAATCATTTAATACCCGAATTACTACATATAATCCAATCACGACCCACACAGATACTGACAAAGATAAGAGAATCAGTAAACATCAACTCTAGTCAACTTAAGATTGGTTCTTTAACTTCCAACTTCCTTCAATTTCTCAACGACTAATCTTAAGTTCAAAACCCCAAATCATTTTCCAGATAAAAGATCGATCCACCTATCATACTACCAAAAGAACCCATAGAACAGAACAAAGCTGAAAGCTTTCCATCAAATTACAAAAAAAAAAAACACACACACACGCACAAAACCCAATTCCTCACCAATAAATTCATCCCGAGAACCGAACCCACCATGACCAAAGAAGGATCGACACGGCGGGCCAGGGATCGAGCGAGCAACGGCCCACAATCTGAACAATTTGAACACTTTCTCCAAGGACAGAGCCGAGAGGGCAATAAGCGAGACCCAAAGAAGAGCATTGAACTCTCTCAGAGCATAATCTCTCAGAAACCGAGAAGCTTCCAGCGAATCACAACCCTCCGATTTGTTCAACACCAAGTAGACTACACTTATCGGCCAAGCTTTGCACAGCGAGCTCATTTTCCCTCCAATTCTGTCTTTCCTTTCTCGGAAAATTAGAAACAGAAACTAGAGAAACAGAGAGGTTGTTGATTTCTTTTCTTTTTTCTCCGCGACCAAACAGAGGCTTTTTTACTTTTAACATGTGAACGTGAACTGCTTCACTTCTTCAACTACTGCTTACTATAAAGTATTATTATATTAAAACCTTTTTAATTATACATATATACATTTTTCTTTATTAATAAATATTTTTTTGACCATTGAAAATGATTTTTTTGTCTTTTTTAAAATTTTCTTTTCTTAATATATAATTCTTTGACTATTGAAAGGAACTTTTGTTTTTATATGATTGTTGAATTTTGACTGCCACGTGGAAAATGTGAATATTCAACTTAGTATATATAATAACTCATAGATTACAAATTATTTAAAATGATAAATTAAATTTTAATTGGTAACTTGAAGACTTTTAAATTAATAATTACATAAAGAATATACTTTTTAAATACTTAATTTAGTTAAATAATAATAATAATATGCAAATTTTACTGTTCAGTAATTAATATATACTACTTGATATAAAAACATAATTTCAATTTTTAAATAATAAAACTAAATAATTATTAATTATGTTATAGTTACAAATAATTATAATAACTTTAAATAATACAATTATTTTTATTTTTATTTTTAAAAAATCAATTTTAATTAAATATTATAATTAAATTATATGACTTAAAATGTGGAAGAAAAAAATGTGATTTATATATAATCTTGGTCACACGATCCAAAATTGTAAGCTATTGGTCATAAGAGTATTAGAATGGCAAAAGGCGAAGTGGGAATCAACTAATCAGGTTTGGGTCAATTCTCTGTTTTATCTACCTGTCTCAATCATATCCCACTTTATCTCAACCATCTATTTATGATGGGACAGAGGATCGTGTCCCAGGTTTGAATTAATTGAACCTTAAGTATGATTTTTTGGGCCTAAAACTCGAGCAGTTAAAAAGATCATTTTGTCATTCAAAAAATAATAATTTAGGCCAAATCTTCTAATAGGCTTTGGGAGCATATTTATTGTTCCTAAATTGCTGTACCTTTAACATCATCACTGTCCAACTTGTTGTAATAGATAGTTGGAATTTATTCAAGCACAAGAGCACAACACTTTGAGAATAACCTATTTGTTCTCATAGCCCCCAAGCTACATAAGTGAACCTCAAGCTCGATTTTTCGACCTAAGACTCGACTAATAAAAAACATCATCTTGACCTTGTTTGGTTGTTGGCTGATCAACTATTTTTTAATTGATTGACCAAAATTAGTTGATTGACTTCATAAAAAAAAACTATAGCCCTTATTTGATTGTTGACTGATTCAATCAAACCAGCTATGTTTATAGACATTGCTTATAAGTAGCGTTTAGGTAACAACTTATTAACCTTTCACGTAATGCCCTTAAGTTTCGCCCCACCTTATTACCGTCTTATTCTCTCGTTCTTTCTGGTTTTCATGGTTCTACATGCACGATGTGCCGTCTTAAAAATGCTTTTTGAGAACTTCTTGATTTGTGCAAGTTTAAACTTAATTTATTATTATTATTATTATATGCTTTACGTTTTTTATTAGAATTATAAATTTAATTTTTGTAGAATTTAATATCTAAAATCTAAATTTCTCGAAAAATATAGAACGAAATACTACAATATATAATAT
>JAOQMP010000005.1:2059745-2070674 GCA_027563575.1 Erythroxylum pedicellare | reverse complement strand
AAGTAAATCAAACTAAAAGTTAAAAATTGAACAAAAAAATGGATAATTCAAGATTTTTACAGTTGAACCGGTTAGACTTTTTCATCATTGGTCGTAACACTGGTTTTCTAGTTTTTTAACATTGGCATATATTGTGTATATGTCCCTTAAGGGGTGGTCGAGTTAGTAGAGTGGGGGGTATGAGATCAAAAGGTCTTGTGTTCAAATCCTCTTACCTACGCCCTCTCAATCGAGCCTGTCATATAGGACTTGCCTATTGTGGAGTACCCAATTAGCATAATTTGCAGACTATTGTGTCAATCCGAAGATATATCCAATGCTCATTTAAAGAATAATAATAATAATCTTGACTGATTTTTAGGTGAGATTTAAGAGTTGATATAAGATTTCTTGTATTAGTGACATTTGATTAATTCGTGTTTTATATTTATATTGCATATGTTTCTTTGTTATTTTTTAACTAAAGTATAAGAAATTTATTTTCTATAAATATGAAAACCAAAATGATTTTTTTTGAAAATTTTAAAAATTAAAATATTTTTCTAAAATTTCTATTTCTTTTACCCCTTTTATCTACAAGAGTACAACCAAACAATTTCAGCACCTAACGTGTTCCTTTCAATCTTTGTCACATTCTTACAAAGAAAATGCTTAGTTCTGGTCCATTGTTACTGTTCGGATTCATCATATAATACGTTTCTGAATCTTTGGAACCGATCACACGTTCAAAATGTGCACGCATGTAGGCTAACTCTCCGTCTGCGTGCTCCTTCCCGTCGGTCGGGATCACACCAGCCCCCATTGAAACGACATGCAAGGTCTGCATTACGACCAAGTCTTCTTCTGTTGGCTCTCTCTTCACACCATATCCTGACTTCCTTCCGTTGCAGTACATGGTCCATACTGGTTCGTCCGATATCTTGGTCTTGTCGTTTGGCTTCTTTTCGCACTCCAACGCGATCCTCATCAACCCATTTCCCATATCTTGAAGAAGCTTACCTGTAGGCATGGCTAGTTCCAGCAACAACATGGGAAGACAACGTGGGTTGTCTTGTATAGCCATGCTGACCCTAGCTTTCCGGTGTCCGAACAACGTCCCCGTCATCCTGGTCCCGCCGTGGATGTGGCTGTCGTGAAGAGAAACCGGCATTTTGCACGTCGGTGTTATGATAGGGAACGACCGGAAAACTGAACGGAACCTCCTGAATATCTGCGTGGATTTAGACCTTCCTTTCTTGCCTTGGCTTGGTTGTCCTAGACAGACATGGATACCTCCCGGGGGTGGTGATGGTTGCGGCGGTTGCGGTGAATGTGGGGTATCAGGTTGATGAGGGGACTCTGAGGTCGACGTTCTGGTTGTCACCGGCGGCAATGGTGGATGTAGAGTCGCCATAGATGTTTGATAGTTGGTGTAGTGTGTGGTGGTGGTGAAATATAAAAGAAGAGATTGAAGAGTTGAGGATTGCACGTTGGGGTTTAGTTTTATAAGAAGAAAAAGCTGAGGTAGCTTTGATTTGTTCAGTACTGACTTATGGTTAGCAAGTTAGTTTGGCAGTCAGCCAAAGATAGGGATCAAAACGATGGAGATACAGAGTTAAAGAAAAAGTTTTTTCATGGTTTTGTATTTTCCCGAGAAACAAACACACCAAACCTTAACTAATTAGAAAAACAATGGAACCTATTTGAGTTGATAAGAGGCTCCATTCGCATAAGAGAGATCATGAGTTTAAACTCCTCTTATCTATATAGTCGTTTAAAATTTAGAGTTAGAGTTTTAACTTTTACAAGGAACCTATCTAATTCGAGCAGGGATTAATTTGGGTGTAGATAATTTAAATGTGTCTTCTCATAATTAGGACCCGTTTAGGACAACTCGTGGGTAACAAAAAAGAAAAAAAATGTTTTTTTTGGTTTACAAAGAAAAAAGAAACAAAATTAACTCTGTGCTCTGGAGTAAAACGCTCCTTTCACGTATGTGGGAGGAGCTCTAGGACTATTATCGAAGGCTCTTGTAGGATATGCAAACTTAGACTTAAGTGTTTGTTTGGTTCAACTTTTGGAGGGTGAATAAGCACTTTTTTCTACAGCAAAAACTGTTTTTAAGAAAACTGAATGTTTGGCTGTAAAATCCAAAAGCACTTTTTTCATAGAAATGACTTTTTCTGAAAGTTAAAATACAGATTTTTGAGAAGCTCAAATTTGGAGCTTTTCGAAAAAGTACTTTTTCAGGTAAATTTTTCAGATCAATTAATAAACCTATTTTTAGTCCCTTTTACTTTTATGTTTTACACATAATTCTCACAACACCCACAAACACGTTTTCACGTTTAGTTTGAGATTTATATAATATTATTTGATTTTTTTTATGTTTTAATATTTATTTTTATATGAGTTTTATTTCCTACAAGAAAATAAGACATCTCTTTAAATAATTTACTACAAGATAGCAGTGAATTTATCAAACAATTGTAAAGTAAATGTAAACCCATTGTTTAATATACTTTAAATATTATTTATATGCATAAATAATTTTTATTACAAAATAAAGTATAGTTAAAATTAATAAAAGTGCTTTTTATTTTTATGTTGCCAAACAGTCTATTGTATGAAGCTCTTTTTAAAAAGCTATTTTTTAATTAACAGTCAAACAGTCAACTGATTTCTTAGAAAAGCTCTTTTAAAAAAAGTTATACTGTCAAAAGCTCTACTGAAAATGTATTATACGAGGATGAGAGAAAAGGTGACATAAAGTAAACCTTTCTCTTTGAGTGAACCATTAGGAAACTAGGCGAGCCCATATACCGCTGAACTTTATCCTGAAATCCTTTAGGTCCAAAACTTCATTTACAACTGACGAGTTTGCAGTTCTGCTATAAATCAACTAGCTCCCAGATCTTACTATACTTCATGGCTTGCATCTCATCATTCATTGCATCCCACCACACATCCGCATTGGGTCCAAAAATAGCTTCTGTAAAAGTAACTAGATCTGTAATATGTCTAATAGCATAGTCCTTTACACCTGATAGACTATGTAATCAGATGAGATACCTCTGTGTCTACAGGTATGGGTTCCTGTTCCTGTACAGGCATAGTACAGAGACCTAGATCCATCGGATCTAACTGTATGAGTAACGGATACGTGATAACTGTAGTTTCTACCCTGCTATCATCTGAAGGGTCAATAGGCCTACCATCATCATAAACATGGTATTCCAAAAACTTAGCTATTTGTGATTCCACTTTTTTGGTCCATTCTTCTCTACAGTAAAATCTGTAGCCTTAAAGTGGTCGAGATATCTTACTAAATAGTAATGAGGGGAACAAGTATGCAATCTATCTTTATAAGGATTATACTACCTCAGTAGGGCAGCCCCATACACGAATGTGTGTAAGGTTGGGTGGTTTTTAATCTCTTAGATAACTAGGTAGATTAGTCCTACTTTGCATTGACTTCTATAAGTCCTTTAGGGTGCAGTTATGCCTCTTGGCAATACACCATTTTCCTCAAAACTACTTGGCATAGTGAATTAAGTCACTATTCTAACTGATTTTAAATATCTGACAAATGGACTTTTCAAAGTCCTGAAACACCATGTGTGCCATGATATTCTCCTCCACAGTCAAATTTGACTATCTTGATGAATTTTTCCAATTGGTTCTCAACCTTCAGTCTTTAAGTAAGAACACAGAACTGTAATGGGAATAATCATCAACAAATGTCAGAATACATTTGGAATTGCACAATGCAATTGTATAAAGTCTACTGATATCTTTATGTATTAGACTTAAAAAGTCAGAAGTATGAGTTGACCTCAATATCCTTATTAATCAACTTACCCCTACAACAGTTATCACATGTTCCTAGATCATCATAATCTAGAATTGATAAATGCTTTCCTTGATCAATCTCTCAACCTTAGCTCTGGAAATGTGGCTTAAATTTTTATGCCACACCATGTATGACTTCTCATTTATCAGGGTCCTTCATTTCATAACTTGTTTAGCAAGATACGAAGAAGCATTTATCTAATTTGGGGTAAGACATATTCTATACAAACCATATGATATGAAGGTTGTACCATTATGTTTTGCATTAAGCAACAATTGTACAATAGAAGCATTAAAAACAAAACATGAACCCTCTTTATCTAAAATTGATCAAAAGATCACATATAAAATGTGTCTTGTAAAACTCAAACAAACCTTACAACAAAGTTTAGTACATACATCTCCTATAGATATTTGCTTCCACTTCTTCATTGTTGTGAACCATCAGTTTCTCCTTCCCTTTATTTAGCTTTATCTTTGATATGAACTACTGCATCACGGAAGCACCTTAATCAGATGTTCCACTAAGTAGCCACCATGTACTTAATGCGACTATTGCAAATTTATAATTGACAAGCCAAAAAATAACCTGATGGTCTCAGTCTTTCCTTTTAAACCTTATACTACCGGTTTCTTTATATCCCTAAGACCTTTATCAGCACTAGTTTGACCAACTTTAGCATGTGGAAAAGATTTAAACTTTCTACCTTCAAACTTCGTGAGCTTCATCTTTGATTTCCCTTTAGTTGTTTTGAGGGCTGTAAGAGTAGCAAACTTGAGTTTCTCCTCCTCAGCAACGTAATGGGCTATCAAAGCATTGAAGTCCCAATATCTTCAATCTATTATGAAGATGAATTATTCTCGATATATACTCCATTACTCCCCTTTTCTCCTATATACCTTATGGAGAATAATTCTTTCATCAAGGCACTCATCTCAACACTAGGTGAGACTATATACCTCTGGGAGACATTATCAAGAAACTCCTTCGCTATGTATTTGTCCGGAAGTCCACTTAGCAGATGGATAGGAATGGATCTCTTAATGGTCATTAGATATAATCTGTTACACCGATCCCAGGTTTCATAGGTTGCTTTATGAGTTTTCAAGGTCATAGATGTAAATGGAGATGGCCTATCTGTCTGCATGGTCATATCAACCACAGCTATCTCCATAGCATTGAATACATCCTCCATCCATTTCTTTGTATTGAAACCGAACAGGGTTTCAATTGTGACACTGATTTTGTTGAATGAAAAAGTGACTTCAAGATAATAATCTTTAAATTAGCACAGATGTAGGATAACAACGATACTTAAAGCCATTAAATAGTATCTTTATTGAAAATCCGGTCACATATATTATGAAACACCTATGGGATAAATACATAATACATGCAACTAGACCTCCATACATAAAAGTGATCAGAGTATAAATCATTAACTCTCATGACACTATCACCTGTGGGTGAATAGATCATTTAAGCAACTACTTTCCTTTATCTAATGCCTTTATGCACATATCAAAATCTTATCTAAGGCCAACACTTGTGGGTAGAATAACCAAATATGAGACCAGAGAGATATCCCCTAACGTGTAAGCAGAACAATTCAAAATACTGACTCGAAAGGCCACTGTGGTGACTACATCCTTATTGGCACTCAAAAAGTCGACAAACATAAGGGATACATCTTTATGTTATCATCACATTCTATATGGGCATATATTATGTGACAATGTAACATCAATAAATGCAAAAATTTGAATGCACAGTCTCATTGTCACACACTCGTGCTAAATACATTCTTTGAAAACTTCATTTGAGACATTTTTAAAAGAAAAATCTTAGTTAAGTGACTATCGTGCGTCATTGGACATTGGATCGACCACCTGGGACACAAAAACCTCATGTATCTCCCTTATGGCAAGTTCGTTGCACTAGTTTGACCAACATTAACATATGGAAAAGATTTGAACTTTCTACCTTTGAACTTAGTGGGCTTCATCTTTGTCTTCCTTTTAGTTGCTTCGAGGGCTGTAGGAGTAGTAAGCTTGAGTTTCTCCTCCTTAACAATGCGATAAGCTATCAAAGCATTGAAATCTCAATATCTTCAATCTACTATGAAGATGAATTATTCTCAATATATACTCCATCACTCCCTTTTTCTCCCGTATACCTTATGGAAAATAATTCCTCAATCAAAGTACTCGTCTCAACACTAGGTGAGACTATGTACCTCTGGGAGACATTATCAAGAAACTCCTTCACTATGTCTTTGTGTAGAAGTCCGTTTAGCAGATGGTTAGGAATAGATCTCTTAATGGTCATAAGATATAATATGTTCGACTGATCCCAAGTTTCATAGGTTGCTTTATGAGTTTTCAAGGTCATGGATGTAAATGGAGATGGTCTATCTGTCCGTATGGTCATATCAACCACAACTATCTCCATAGATTTCAATACATCCTCCATCCATTTCTTTGTATTAAAACCGAACAGGGTTTCAATTGTGACATTGATTTTGTTGAATGAAAAGGTGACCAAGATGATAATCTTTAAATCAGAATAGATGTAGGATAACAGCGATACTTAAAGCCATTAAATAGTATCTTTACTGAAAATCCAGTCACACATATTATGAAACACCTGTGGGATGAATACATAATATATGCAACTAGACCTCCACACATAAAAGCGATCATATTACAAATCATCAACTCTCATGACACTACCACCTATAGGTGAATAGATCATTTAAACAACGACTTTCTCTATCCAATGCCTTTACGCACATCTTAAAATCTCATGTAAGGTCAATAATTATGGGCAGAATAACAAAACATGAGACTAGAGACATCCCTTAACGTGTAAGCAGAACAATTCAAAATACTAACTCTGAAGGCCACTGTGGTGACTACATCCTCATTAGCACTCAAAAAGTCTACAAACACAAGGGATATATCTTTATGTTATCATCACATTCCATATGGGCATATAGTATGTGACAATATAACATCAATAAATGCAAAAATCTTAATGCACAGTCTCATTGTCACATATTCGTGCTAAAGACGATCTCTGAAAACTTCATTTGAGACTTTCGTGAAAGAAAAATCTTAGTTGAGTGACTATCATGCGTCACCGGACATTGAACCGACAGCCTGAGACACGAAAATCTCATGTATCTCCCTTATGGCAAGTTCATTGAACAAAAATTTACTCAAAAATAGCTTCAGAATGTCTTAATTCCTTTTTCGATTGACTATCATGCAATCCCGAACATTGAACATGAGACGTGAGACACAAGAACTTGAAGTATCTCCCTCATGTGATATCTGAAGCATGGAAATTCACTTGAAATTAGATTCAGAATACCTTAATTCCTTTTTCTAGAGTTACACTTTAATTTATTACTAATGTAATAAATCCAAAAAATGGAAAAATGTACTTTATAAATTTCCTATACCAAAATTGACCCAAAACACCTCGGGGCACCTTTACGGGAAATTTAGAATTTTTGTATCTTTTTTGAAAATCACTGTAGCGTCTATATGGCTGACGTGACATATCACATCAGTGTGGGTGACACGGGGCCGCGCGTGCGTGCACACCAGATGCTTCTGACCGGTGAGTGTCATACTCACCCCACGCATAGAAGTGCGTTTACTGTACAACGTGTGCATTGCATGCGCCGCCATGTGTCCCCAATATGGTGTACCACGTGTAAGGACGGGATTCAACGCATACGCTGCACACGCCTGTCGTCCCATACTTGTGGGAGCGTAGGTCACTAGTTGAACGTGCGCTGCACACACCACAAGCATCTGTCACTCGCTGGAGCCATGTGTCTGTGTGTGATTGGTGCGTGCAACGACACCATAGTGGAGTCCGGCATGTGTACTGTACGTGCTTGACATCTCCTCCGTCCACTGACATCGGAGGCGATTTTCGCATCCCGGGATGTCTTTTTTGCTCTGTTCAGCCCGTTTTGACCCGTTTTTTATAACTAGCCTTATGTATGCCACTTTTACATAATTATATACGAAAAAACTGAAAAATGAATCAAAAGCTGATGAAAACCATATGAGATGAAAAATTGAAAAATCTTCGTTTCCGGTAATCCAATCACGTAACCGCTTTGATACCATATGTAATACGTAGTACAAACCTTATTACATACTCAGGATCAAACATCAAAGGATTAGAAACAAAGGTAATGTGGAATACCTAATTTTGGTTTCATCTCTAATTCCGATGCCAATTTCGAGCTCCAAACGATCACGAATCTCCCGGGACCTTTATAGAAAGTGTTTCCTGACACAAGGTTTCTATAGTTTTCTCAATACGTAAGCTTTCTTAATGGGTCAGAGATTCCTTATGCTTACAATTAATATGAGCAACTGTAAGAGACCTTAACCTTTATATAACTTCCATATTGGACTTTCCCATCACAAGGCCGATATGGGTCCGGTCCACACTAATTTAGATCTATTTTCTCCTTGGACTTCTACCCATTAATTTAGATCATTTATTGGGCCACTTTATTATCTTTATTTGGATCAAACTATGTAACTTAACCAATAATTTATTTAAAAACTTAAAAATGCAATTAATAGTTGTCCAATTTTATGGGAAAGACAAAATTGTCCAACAGCTTCTCCTTAAAAGATCTTGGTTCACTCAACTACTTCTTCGATATTGAAGTTATTCGAACCACTAATGGGTTCCTATTATCTCAAAAGAAGTACATATTAGACTTCACAAAATCGACATGTATGAGGTGAAGGAAGTGAGAACACGTCTCTCTCCAAATGAAGTCCTTAAACTCCATGATGGCTTACTAGTCACAATACAGCTGATCAATATTGTCAAGTTCTTAACTCCCTCTAATATCTATCTCTAACACTACCAGATGTTAGCTTTGCAGTTAACAAACTTGCGTAGTTTATGTATAAAACCCCTTCCTTTCACTAGAGTGCGGTTAAACTGATACTCCATTACTTGAAAGGCATCTCTCACTATAGCATCTTCTTATCTTCCAGCTCTCCTCTTTCACTACGCAGAAGATGATGACTGGGTAGGTGATGTAGATACCCGCCATTCATCTTCAGCATATGTTGTTTTCTTAGGTTCTAATCCTATTAGTTGGAGTTCTAAAAAGCAAACCACAATTGCATGTTCTTCTATGTAATTCGAATATTGAGCCATTGCCAGTTCCACAGTTGAAGTCAATAGGTTGTCTATCCTTCTCGATGAACCTGCCATTTCATTTCCATCTCCACCCACCATTAACTATGACAATATTGGAGCTACATACTTATGTTTAAATCCTTTAATTCTCTAATGAAGCATATTGCAATTGATTTTCACTTCATCCATGATCAAGTTTCTCAAAACTCACTTCTTATTGCTTATGTTCATTTTTCTCATCAACTTATAGACTCACCAATAAAGCCATTACCACGTCAGCTTCATCACTGGCATCGTACCAAGCTTAGAGTCCTTCTTGGACCCTTGCACTTATGAGGCATGATATAGCACAAAATTAGGAACTTAATGTAGCAATTATTTTAGCATTAATTTAAGTTAGTACAATATCACTGATGTGTGTGTATATACTATGTAAAGCTCTGTTATAATAACATACAAGGTTTATGCAAATTTTTGTCAGAAATTGCATGAAAGCATTAAGTTTGTTAATGTTGAATATTAGAAATTTTCCCATTTAGTGGACAACAATTAATTATAATTTTTAGTTTTTTAATAACTTATCAGTTAAGTTATGTAATTTGATACAAATAAAGATGATAAAATGTCCCAATAAATGATCCAGATTAATAGGCCAAAGTTCAGGAGGAAAATGGACCCCAATTAGTGTAGACATAACCCATATTGAGCCTGTGATGGGGAGGCCACATATGGATGCTATATAAAGAAGTTTAAGGTCTCCTATAGCTGCAGTAGCAAATCGTGAATGTAAGGATACTTTGACTCATTCAGAGGTTCACATATGCAAAAAGCTACAGAAAGGCTTCAACATATCTAGGTAAGCAAATCTCGTAAAGGTGCTGGTGGATTCATGCTCGTTTCGGCCTCAAAAAACTCGTTTGAAGTTATGGAACCAAAATCAAGTATTTACTGCATTTCTTCATTTATTTCCCTTTCATGTTTAATCCAAGACACATACTAAGGCTCTTGTTATGTGATAAACGTGGTATCAGCGCGGTTATATGATCGAGTGGATAAAAAAAAGATTTTTTGGTTTTTTCTCCGTAAGGTTTTCAGAGAATAAAGTTCCATTTTTTGATTTTTTCTTCCCTATTGTTGCTTGAAAGTGGTATACATGTGTTTAGCCTTGAAAATAGGTCGAAAATGAACCGAAGAGCTTGAAAAACTGACCTAAAATCATCGAAAATCACATTTTTCCAGCAAGGACGAGAAGCATTGTCAGGTGTATGCACCATATGCACCCGATAGTGGACAATAACACACTATAAGAAAAATGTCATTTACCAACGGAAAATACCAATGGAAAATATTTTGATTTCGTTAGTAATATAAATTAGTGACGGAAATAACCGATGGATAATGGCATCGTTAAAACAGTTGTAGGCAAATTTACCAACGGACATATTATGTAACCATCGGTAAATATACCGACAGATGGCTGTGACCGTCGGTAAATTTACCTATGGACTTTTTCTTTCCATCGTGATATTTTTCGACAGTATTGGTCATTCTGTCAATAAGGTTTTCGACGGTTATGATTGACCATTGGTGAGTATACTGACGGTTCAGAAAATCTTGATAGTTAAGTTAGCGACAGTAGTCAATATTACCAACAGAACGAAGAGTAACCTTTGATAAATATCATACATTTTATCGATGGTTTATGGTGTTTCGTCGGTAAATATAGTGGATTTTACCGACGTACTTTTTTTTTTTTTTTTTTCTGCCGGTGAAGAAAATTAATTTTTTTTTTAAAAATCATGACATTAAATTTAATTTCATGATCTTATGATTAATGCATAATTTCAACAGTTATGAATTATTTGTGCATAATATTTTGATTTGTTTATATATTTAATTTGTTTAAA
>JAOQMP010000005.1:2042918-2053504 GCA_027563575.1 Erythroxylum pedicellare | reverse complement strand
TTTTGTGGGATAAGTTTACCTCTTTCACCCACTTAAACAAACTTGTGCCATATTCATTTCAATTTGGCCAACCCTTGTGAAATCACTAATTTACATTAAACTATAGTAACAAGCATAAGCGCTATATTCTAGAACCTGTAACGATAAACTCGCATAGAGGGAAAGTAAGCGCAGAGAAGGAGAATTAGTGCCAGTACCTTGTTTTATCATGGTCAACTGTCCATGGAAAATTTTCTTCAGGTAAGTCTCCAGTTTGGTACTGCAAACGCTGTGTTGAGCTCTTGGCCATACGGTACAATGCATCACGAAAACAAAGTCGAGTCTTATCTGTCAACTGATCCAATAATAACACAGAATCAGATCAATCCTACAAAGTAACCCTGTTGTTAGTGCTGTTTGTTACCTGTGTCATCACCATCGTTAGCTGCTGAAGCACAGATTCTTCAAGACAAAATTGCCCTTCCATATCACCATTTATGCCGTTATGCTCAGGGGGGACGAGTACATTGACCGGTGGTACCTTGAATGAATACTACCAAGTTAACCTTAAACTCCAGATAAGGCAGGTCTTAATCAGGTCTCAGTATGGTTAGCAACTAGAATTGACAAAGACCTCACTAGTAAACTTCACCAATATTTTATCCAAAAGTAAACTTCCAACTCCAAAAATTGAAATAGTGATATAATTCTATATGTTGAAACACAGACAACCCAAGTATAATGTTTTTATCCTCAAGTTGCTCAGAAAGCAGGAAGATTGAGTTCTGACACTAGCCATAAATGCTACTGCTCAACTACAAAGAAAACAAACTGATCCTTTGAATCCTTGAAGTTACACAGAGCAGATGGAGACTTTAATGTCAAAGACAAATTTCACCAAAATATGGGAAAACAGAGAATCATTGGGGTCAATCACCACTTCCAAAGCTAAGAAACAAGTGGAAATCTCACCTTTGCTGATAGGTGGTCCTCTTGCTCCGAGTTGCATTGAGGAAACTCTGTTGATTGAACCTTGTCATCTTCCCAACTCATAGATGGAGAAAATGCATGAGTTTTGAGATACCTTGAGCTTCCCATACTACGTGTACTGTCACAAACACTTAGTGAATCCAGAATCATGTCTGTTACAAGATTATCAGGCGAACCCATCTCAAATTGCGATCCCGGAGAAAAGCAATATGGCTTGTCAAGAGTTTCAATCCCAGGCAAATCTTCAAGTAAGGAACTCCTGCAAAAAATGAACATTGAAACAGATAAACACCAAATGAAAACAAGGAAGCAGTAGCGATTTAACAAGTTGAAATTCTTGAATATAGAAACAACATGGATAGATAGATTGATAACAAGTGGCTCTACTGTGTCAACTGAGGCATTTTCAAACACAAATACTATGCAAGCCAGAGAAAATGGGTTCCATCACCGCAACACCGCTGGGTTAGATCTGCCTTTAGGAAACATAGGACTCTTGATTACCATTTTTGCAAAACAGCATCTGGTGTACTATGGCCGACCCACTTTCAGTGACTGAGTGATTAATGTCAATGAAGTAAAGTATTGGAGCACAAAATTTCCATGTGTGTGCTTCTGGAACTATATGATTTCCTACATGCATAAAATGAAGAATCTTAATCCCAGAGGTTACGCCTATACAAGAAAAATTCTTCAAGCTGTTCTATTCCGGCCGCGCCGTCAGGGTGGTTGTAGTGATCTGGTTGGTCGCGTCCAAGAGTAGACTGTTTCGCAGGCTCCTCAAACCTTCCTCTTGCTAAACCTGAGACAGTGGAATCATCTTTACGTTGCTTACAACTTTCAGTCTTTAGTTCTCCATCATTGAGGGCAATATTTTCCTGGTTCAGATTTGTATCCTCGAAAGAACAACTGTGAGGAAGGCCATAACTCTCAAATCCACTTATTCCCCATTTTGACCAACTTTGGGGAGATGGAAGCCTATCAGATACTCTTAGATCCTTTGGAACAACACAATAATCGTTTCCACTCCCAAGATACCAATCCATAATTTCTTCTCTGCATAGTAAAACAGACAAATTTCATCAGTTACCACACAATTTTCAACCTATTTTATAGCACTAAAATGAACTCGAAGCATTTCTCAACTCCAAAATTCTAATCTTTCTGTCTGTATTTACAGCTAAAACATTGTCCTCAAGCTGCAGAATGAAGAAGGACAAGAAGAAAGACGGGAACTTTTAACAAGCTTCCGTTAGTTTCTGCACACAATCCATCATACATACCGCAAAAACACAGATAAAGCTTGAAACTTTGGACGTAAACCAAAACAAAAAAGCAACCTTGCTTGATGATCACTGACGTCAAAGCAAGAGGCAGACAGAACACAAGATAAGAAGTATCATAGCAAAATGGAAGAGAAAGCTTCCGTCAATTTCTACATACAATTCTTCACATATACCAGAAAAACACAGATAAAGCTTGAAACTTTAGACCAAAACCAAAACCAAAACAAGAAAACAACCTTGCTTGGTGATCATTCATTTCGAAGCTAGAGGCAGACAGTACACAAGATACAAGTACAGGACCAAAATGGAAGAAAAAGGAGGAAAAGAACAAAACCTGATGGATAGAGAGAAATGAAGAGACACCCAGATGGCTATACGATGAGAGTGAGATTGTGCTTGTGGCTATGGCTTCAAAGGAGTACCCAAATTTCAGCTGTAAAGTAAAACAGAGGCGATGGCTGTGAATTTTAATCTTAGATCCCCAAAAATATATTGATTTTCAAAGATTTCTCCGAATAACAAATGATGTATATATCCAAAAAAAACCTAGGAGAAAGTTATAAGAGTCAAAATGAAGCAGCTGTTGGAGTAAAGAGCAATACAGGGTGGGGCCCAGTTGCCTGTGAATTTGTGGCTGAGAGCTCAAAGTGTGGATTAGTGGTTGAGAGCCCTCCATCAAAAACTGAATTACAGTTGGTCCAAGTGGAAGAATCTGGACCCACCAAACAAAGAAATCACGGTCACGATTCATCCTCTCGATCTCGCTTACCCCAACTGGTGGCGTACTCGAGCGAAAATGCAAAACCCCATTTGCGGCTGGAGGACGTGCGCGAGTTATATGATTAAGACCTTGTCATGGAAAGCGCCACGTGGCAGCAAGAACCTAGTACGTTAAGACACGTGGGATCCGAGAAACAGGGAGTAGAAGACAGCAAGTTAGCCAGATATAGGAACGCAAACGGAAGCCGCTAAAAAGAAGGCTTTGGTTTTATTTGGAGTTTGAAGCGATAAGGTTTAGTGCTTGCTTTACCTTCCACGCCCTGTGATGTTGTTATGTACTTTGGAGATGATATGAACCACAAGCTTTGAGGTGCCCTCTGCTATTTTTGAACACGTGCGAATGTTATTGGTTTCACAAATTTTAGTATTTTACTTAAAGATAGAGTTATGTCATGTCGGGCCAGCTCGGATCGAGTCAGGTCAGATCGGTTGAGTTATCGTTAACTTTTAAAATTAAATGTGATAAAAATAATTAATTAAGCAAATAAATTTTGACATACGGATTTATTAGTTTAACAAACTGCTATGTCAGGCTAAATCGGATCATAAATCATTTTCTTTAATTCGAATTTGAACAAAGTTTAATTTAAATTATACGATTTAAATTTTGATTGGTCATATTAAAATAATATTCTTTCATTAAAATGTCAAGCATGTATAATTTATCTCATAATTGTGTAAAGGTAGTAGAATTGGTAGAGTGAAGGAGCATATGGTTAAAAGATCTTATGTTTGATTCCACTTACTTACGTTTTTTCGATCGAGCCTGTTGTACAGGGCTTATTTAGTACAGAGTACCCGATTGACATAATTTACAAGCTATTGTATCAGTTTAGAGATTTATTCAGTGCGCATCTAAAAGGTAATAACTACGATTCCTCCGTTTCTAAACAAAAATTCTAAAACGGACTTAGGTCCCGTGGGGCCTGGTTCCGAACCGGTTAGGTCTAAACAGTTATAGATTTATTGATGGAGGGTGGAGGTGGTGGTTGATGGTCGTGGACGGTGGTTGATAGTCGGAATTGGTTTTGGTGAGATTTGAAGATATTTGGACAAATTTAGGATTTCTTGGGTAAAATTGGAACAGGTTATTTGAAGATGTTTTTTGGGTTAATTGGGTGGGAATTTGATTTACAGGAAAGAAGCAGAGTTGAAGAACTTTTTGAGAACTACAATTTAGACACAAGAATCGGATTAATCGGATAAAGGATAATTGAGTTATGGTGAGTTTTGTAGCGACATGTTAATTTGGGCGATAGAATGAAAGCAGATGATGAAAACGAGAATTTGGCGAGGTTGGGATTTGAATTGGGTGAAGATATCTTCTGGAAAATTTTAATTTAAGATGTGAGGAAACTTGAAGGAGAGAATATTTTGATTTGATGAACACAGGAAACAGAAACTAGAAAACGAAACTAGAACTCAGACAGAATTCTGAAAATTGCACAACACACAAACGATTGAATATTTTAGGCAAACAATCAAGCCCTTTTGATTATTTTCGGAAAACAATCAAATCCTATAGATCAAAGTTTGAATTTTGAGATGAAAATATCTCGTTTTTGATTTCTTAAAACTCTGTATATATATATTTTTTCAAATGAAAAGAACACGAGTTTAAATAAGGAAAATGCAAGGAATGAGGATAGTCACATGTTGACTTCTCACATTCTTTTAGTTGCTAATTTTCTGTAGCTAATTAGTGTTCATAAAGATCCCATTAACATGTAATTAAAGTCTAAACATAACATAAACATGGTAAATAACAAAGGTAGATAAGAAAGTAAAAGACTAAATTAAAAGTCTTGCGGTAAATCTTCACTTATTTATTTTTTTGGTCAAGTTCGGATTTGTAAACATGATTCCACATTGTAGCCGGCCGAGGCTTCTTTCAAATGGACTTCAATATTTTGCTTATCTATAACCATCCTGCTCCTTTTCTTGGGCTTGAACGAAATTGGGCTGAGATGGTCCTAATTCATTTATAGTCAATAATAGAGTTATAGGCTTATAGTCTTGCTTGGAAACATAAAGTCAAGTAAAATCCCAACTCGGATCGGCTCTTACTCTCCTTTTCTAAGCCCACATGTTCAAAGCGCATAAAAGGATGTTCTCTTTGACGTATTTATTTTTTTTGGTCAAGTTTAGATTTGCAAACGGGATTCTACATTGTGACCGGCCTAGGCTTCTTCTAAATGGGCTTCAATATTTTGCTTATCTATGATCGACCTGCTCCTTTTCTTGGGCTTGGACGAAAATGGGCTGAGATGGTCTTATAGTCAATAATAGAGTTATAGGCTTGTAGTCTTGCTTGGAAAACATAAAGTCAAGTGAAATCCCAACTCGGATCGGCTCTCACTCTCCTTTTCTAAGCCCACACGTTCAAAGCTCATAAAAGCATCTTCTCTCTGACGCGGCGATTGACGGCGGCGATTTAACCAGGGTTTGTTTTCATATTCGTGATCGGAAAAGTGACCTTAACCGTCTTCTCTGTTTGAACGTGTAATTGTATGTTTATTGTGCGGGCATGCTTGGTTCTTGAAAAGTCGTTAACTTGGTTATTGATTCGAGGGTTTTTTTTGGATGAAAGTTAACGACTTGATTAAAAGTCCATGATTTTGCTCTGTGGGTCTTTAAGGAAATCGAGATGCATAGTTATGCTCTAAGTATTGTGAAAAGATGATGTTTTTGAGTTCAAAGGAGGTAATGCTGTGATGTCTCTTTTTGAAGGAAGGTCGATCATGGATTACTATTTAATGAAGGAATGCTTTTATTAACTTGAAAGGAGTTAAACAAAGAGAAGCTTTAATATTCCAGGGCGCTATATGTTCTTCTCTGGGGGATGAACTAGGTGCTAATTTGAATTTTCAAATATGACTGGATTTTGTAATAGTTTAATCATTTAGCAAATCATGTAGTTCGTGCAACTCTTCGTAATTGAGATCATTGTGGTTATATATATGCCTTATCTTTTTTTCATTAAAAATTTGGTATTGTATATAGTTGCTTGCTTAATTTTTCAACACTTCTAATTGGCCCTGTTATTTTATTGCAGCAAGGGAAATCATTAACAATCTGATATGTTTAAGAACACGTTTCAGTCGGGATTCCTCTCCATCTTATATAGCCTAGGGTATGTTGTAGTTTTTGGTTTTCTGCATGTTTTTCAGACAGTTCACTGGTAAGAATTTTATGTAATTTGCGAGTCTCTTGATCTGTTTTGTTTTGTAGGAGCAAACCATTGCAAATATGGGATAAAGAAGGTGAGGAGAAACTTGTATATGATTTTATTTCCAAAGCTAAGGAACAATGGTGAACTGTAATCTTTCTAAATTACATGTGTTATGTGTTTCGAGTATTTTTGCAGTTTCAAATGGCCATGTGAAGCGACCACATGATGATGACATCCAATCCAATGTGCTTGAGATTGTTGGATCAAAAATTCAGTCCACGTACATTACTTGCCCTGCTGACCCTGCTGCAACTCTTGGCATAAAACTCCCTTTTTTGGTCATGATTGTGAAGAACCTGAAAAAGTACTTCACTTTTGAGATTCAAGTGCTGGATGATAAGAATGTGAGGCGACGTTTCAGAGCTTCTAACTTTCAAGTGTGTAAGTTTGTCCATGGTTATGATGTTAGTTATTGCTTTTGATGACATTTTCACTTTTCTTTTGGCCTTAATATTTCTAAAATAGCTGTTGGGTTGGGTGTTCAGCCGTTTCCTTATTCCATTGCTATAAAGGCTTTGTGTATCTGTATACTTCTGATAGCTTCAGAAAAATCCTTTTGTTTGTTAAATGCGAGTCACAAGAATTGAATCTTTTTCTTTCTTACTTTCAATGGGATTTGTCTTCTGAAATTGGATTTTGGTTTGTAACCATTATATCTCTGTGGTGAAATATACACCTTGGTTGTTGTTAATTGCTTCTTTAATGTCTTAGGCTGTCACACGAGTGAAGCCATATATCTGCACCACGCCACTGAAGATGGATGAAGGTTGGAATCAAATCCAGTTAAATCTGGCTGATTTTACCAAGAGAGCATATGGGACCAACTATGTCGAGACATTACGGGTTCAGGTTCATGCAAATTGCCGCCTAAGAAGGATATATTTCTCTGACCGCCTTTACTCTGAAGAGGAACTACCACCGGAATTCAAACTTTACCTCCCAATGCAGGTATGCATAAACCCAAAGAATTCCCACTTCGTAGGAGTTATAACTTCCGTTTTTGTTGATCCTATATTTCATTTGCAGAAAGGCTGAGATATTCTGGAATTCAGAAACAATTCTTCTGTAAGAAACACTTCTGCATCATGCGACATTCTACCGTTTCCAGCTCGAATGTATACCTATTCCATTATCATAAGCAGTCAGTTACACCATTAGAACATTTCCTGTACTAAACTACCTGACATCTGATCGATTTATGTTTAAATGGCTATTTTGGTACAAAAAGCAAATTTAGCAGATTTAAAAGTTATAGGCTCTGATGATCACAGAATGTTTTGCATGGAACTTCTATCATTTTCTTCACTGTTCGTTACCACTGCATACGCAATGCAAACACAAACAAGAAGCAAGATTATTTCAAGATAAGAAAAACACTTGAGCAAGTGATGAACCATGGGAAGAATGCTCATGTTGACATCACCTGTTCAGGGCACCAACGCCACCGTCTCACGCGGAAATTATGGTCTTCGGTACGTTGTTGCAGCCAAAAAGTGCCGCAAACACTTGAATCCTTTTGTGTACAATGAAGATTGAGAACTCTCAGATTTTTACGGCCAATACTGCGTCCTTTAGCCTGCGAAGTCGCTGTTTCTGATCCTCTTTCCAAGTCTGTTTATCTCCATTTATAGGCATCATATGTCAAACTCCTATGTAGATCCATTATCCTCGGAATCACCCGCCACACTTCCAAACGTTAAGGTGTAACAGCAGCAAAGTTCTCAAAGTGCCCTTTTGTCTTGATTGTTGAACTTACCACATAGTCATAGGATCAAACAAACTTACGTTGCTATGGAAATGTACAGTTAATATCGTTCACTTGCAATTACAGACTTTTAACACAGCTCCCACATAATTCCAATGCTTCAAATAATTTTTCTCAATAACAAAATTGTTTCTGGATCTCTTCTACAATGCAACGCTGCAAGTCCTACAAGCTTACTCTCTGGCACCGAGAGTTAGCCACATCATCTTACATAAACGATACAGCTAGTGACAATGACAGTGAGATGGACCAGAACTAAGTACTCTTAAGGCATATATCAGCTAACTGCTTCTAAATCTACATCAGCATCAGTCTCTCCATCTATTACTCCTGTTTCTGTTTCACCATCTGCTTCCAGCTGGGCAGCCTCTTGACCAACTTCTGCATCAGGGCTTTGCTTTTGATCTCCTTCTGGTGTAGGGGTGCCACCTTGGGAGATATTACCAGTTGAAACTGTAGCATCTGTCTCCATTGGAGCAGCAGATGTTTCTATATCTACTTTGTTTCCTTCTCCATCATTTTCACTTGCAGGTATACCACTCTAGAGAAAAGGATAGACAAGTGGTTAATAGCAGTTATGAAAAGCAAGCGTTTCAGATTGCATACTCAAAATTGGGGAAGTTGCAAGCACCCGAGTTTCTTCTACTTGATGTGCACCACTCTTTGAATCTTCCTTTCTCGCACGTTTAGACCTATCATTTGGCTTAGCTTGGTATTTTGACCGGACATCAGGTGGTAAAAGTTCTACTGGAACAACGCCTTCAACACCAAGTTCAGTAAACTGCAGCAATATCCACCGCTTCGATTAGGCCAAAGTGGTTTATTTAATCATACAGTTTGAAGTTTGAATAACATATAGGCTCAGATCATACTCTAGAAAATCCCTCAAGATCCTGCCTAGCAGAGAATCGGAGACCTTTCCAGCAATATACCTGCAAAAGAAATAAAAAATCAACGTGCTTCAGACCCAGTTATCAGCACTAGTGCTCATAACAGGAGAAATCGCCTTTAACAGGAAAGCCAACACAAACGATATTAGTAATAAATCCACTTAGTTTGGAACTAAACTCAAGCCAACACCTTTGTGCTGATGAGTTATTGCACTTGTACCATTATATCAAGCAATGTGTATTGAATACACTTAGCATCATGCTTTCACATATAAAGATGAAGCTCAGGCATAAAAATAGAAACATACCCTGTTATTTTTATGGTGGTATTCGGGTTCTATTCCAGCTGATGGATCCATCTGTATTTTCACAAAGGAAACGAGTCAGCTGATATAAGCAAATGAGAAATATATCTCAGAATATGAAAAAAACTGAAAAATCGATTGACTACATACTAAGATGTTAGTTTGACTTCAAGAGGAATATAAAGTAGCTTACATCTTCAGCTAATGGCTTCCAGTAATCATTGATAGAAGGAGTTCTAACACGCTGGGGATCAGTTAAAGCATTCTGGACATTCAAAAAAGCAAATCACAATAAGAATATGATCAATAAATATGAAATTTGTGCTTTCAAACAATGATAATAGGAAGAGAAAAAAAAACCCCATGGTTAGCCACATCATTTGGGAGCTCTTTCACTTTCATGGGACCAATAAGGATCTTGAGATTCGAGAATGTGTAGATAAAAGCTTGATTTCAGGAACTTTAATATTAACAATTTAATGGGAAATGCCAGAATTAGAAACTAAAACAACAAAATTCCCTCTCTATTCTGGGAATGAATGAATAAATAATTAATAACTACACATGCCATAATAGTTTGAAGGTTGAAATATTTGATCTTGGAGGGCCAACTTGCAAAAGCAATTTGGACATATAGCAAGTAGCTTGCCCAATAAAATAACTTGAATAAAAGGAGAAGCACAAACTGGATTCTGATCTGCCCATTTCCATAATTGAGAGAGTTCCTTGTTCCCCAGCCTCCACCTTGGTTTTCTGTTAAATCAGCACAAGGAAATGTTTGAGAAGAAATAAATGGAAATTGAGAGCATTACCAATAGACCAAAAAGCAAACAAGCTAATAAAAGAATGGTACGTATCATAATTTTCAAAAAATTTATGATCTTGAGACAAAAAGTTCAAGCTCAAATCACAAAGGGTTGCAAAACAATGAAAGGTTGATGACTGTGATAACTACTTATACAACAAAGGGTCAACATTATAATGCTCCTGAAGAGAAGCCACGTATACATAAGATGATGCCCTTTGCATTCTCTGTTCTATAAGCAGGGTGAATCTTGCACAACAAAAATTGCAAATTGACATCTGAACCAATCAAGCAAGAGGATTTTAGATTGTGTGCAGGTTCTGCATTGCTACAATTTAAAACTGATTGTTTACAGAGATGATATGGAGTTCATCTATTTTTACAGATATGTACTGTCATGTGTCACATGTTTTAGTCAAAAAGCGCCATACCGTTTCTTAGTTCCTTCTTGAGGCATTTTTTTCTCCATTGGCTGTTTTTCAAATGGTGGACAGCCATCTCGTTTCCACCAAACCTAAACACACAAAACTTCAAGCTGATTAAACTGTAACAAG
>JAOQMP010000005.1:1978147-2019361 GCA_027563575.1 Erythroxylum pedicellare | reverse complement strand
TTAACCTTTGCAGTGTCTTGAATACCTGTCCACCTCCATGCTAACAGCCCAAACAGCATTGAATGTTATCAAATTCGAAAATGTTTCAGAAAGTAAGAGAAAATTATGACAAACAGCATTAAATTACAGGTGCTTTTATTGAATCTTTACCTTGATTACTATGGATAATTTGTTGCAGAAACTAGGCTTCCCATGAACCATTATCCCTACTCCGTCAAAAATACCTTTCTTATCACCAGAGCCAACTAAAGTCTGAATTTTCGCACAATCTGTATCAGCCTGATTTGGCAGAATCATGTACCTAACATAAAGGACAACTATGAATCCCAAAAAGATCCAATTATTACAAATAAGAACCATATGGTGGTGGAGAAGGCATATGATTTGGGATAAACTTAGAATCTCACGCATAAATGCATGCAATAATTGTGGACAAACATACTTTTGAGGAGGAGCTGTAGATCCTGCAGCAATTGAATCAGTAAGCCACCTCACTTTTAGAATAGGGATACTCGCTGCACAGCCATACAAAAATTTGGTAGTTTGTAGCTGTAGAAAGGAAATCATTCAAAACAATTAGAAAAAATTCGATCATAAGAGATGGAACTCAATAATGAAGAACATCATGGCATGATAGATATTAGTTTTAGTCTACTTAAATTGCAGTGATGCATTCCACATTGGTGTTTGTGAAGTAATATTTTGACAGAATGGTTAACAAGAAACAGAAAAAGATGGAACAGAAATTGAAGAAAATGGATCAAAGAAAGAACCTGGACGGTTAAACCCAACCTTCTTTGAAGCAATAACAATAGGAAACTTTAGGAAGCCAGGTTTTTGAATTTGCTTTATCCTTGATTTTGGAGGAGGTGGGATATCCGAGAGCACGAAACCCCCATGCTTCTGGATCAACCGCACAATCTCTTTTTCCTTCCGACTAGAAAATCCTGTAAGCAAGAAGTCTACACCATGAAATATCAATCTTTCACCACACTTGACATGACTTGTGAGAAAACCTTGAATATCTTTGCTTTGACAGTGTGACTCAGCGAAACTTCTATTAACTCCAATGGGAGAACCTAACAAAGCAATTGAAAACAAGTACAATTACCTATCTTTAGAGAAAAAACATGACATAATATGTCTAATAGCACAGTTATACATTTTCTATATGATGCTTGTGGCTTCTGTAGGTCCTTATGCTGCTGAAGCTCAACTTCAACTTCAGAGGAATAAACCAGCTTTCCAATTTGATTTCTTGTGATGTGGGGATTTATCGACTTTGCTTGGATCTTCTGAAACTTCATTATAGTTTCTTCTGCTGCAACCCACTTAGGGATATCCTCCGCACCTAGATTATCTACAAAAGGTTCAGAAACCTGAAAATGGCAGTATCGCCTCCGGTTTAGAATAAGGGGTGATTTTCTTTGCACAGAGTTCTTAAGATTTAGCTCAATCCCATCTTTTACAGGTTCATAATTGTTTCTCTTCTGATTCGTAGCTTCAAAAGCTTGACTCCTAACAACATTGGTTTTCTTTTTCTTATTCTCCTTGATACCTTTACTGACATTATGCTCTAAATCACATCTGAAAGAGAACTCTCTGGGAATCCCCTGATCAGAGGACAATAGCTTCCCCATGCATTTTGATGAAAACTGATGATTATGTTCAAGTGATTCCACATCTAAAATTGAATCATGTTTTGGCAAAACTGTGCTAAAAGCCTTGAGTGAGGCTAAATGTCTTCGAACTGGGAGCGTAGGACATTTGTCAGAAACTAATCTCTCCAGATGGAAAGGTTCGACTTTCTGATGGAAAATCCTTTGAGATCCATCCATGCAAAGTTCTAAGTTTCGACTGGGGCAATTTTCAGCTTCAACTTCTCTATCATTTGGACTATAATTCAGAGGGGAAGCCACATGCTCCAAAGAGATACTGCAAGGAACAACGGAACAGAGAGGATCTACAAAGGAATGATTAGAAGATTTAACCTCTTGTGATATTAAAACCCTCTCGTCAGTTTTGTCCTGTGGGCCTAGAACATATAGACTTGACCTTGAGCGTTTATTGGATGCCGATGCAGTTCCATGTTTCCCCACAGCAGAGTTTTCATCTGGTGCAATATCAGCAGATTCAGAAAGAAAACTTGTTTCACCACGAAAAAAAGGTTGGACGTCTTTTGTGCTTTTCAATTCCACATTCACAGAAGCATCTGCTTCCTCCTGACAGGAAAGAACCAAACGTGAGAACAAATTAATGAGGACAGTGGTGCATCATATAATTATACAACATTGGTAGAAAAAAAGAACTTCACACGAATAAGAAAGAATGAAAACAAACTATGCAGCTTAAAAATTTTCATAGCGCAATTAAGAGTGAAATAATTGGTTCCCTAGAAGTCAAAAATAAAAGTCTGATTAATAGATGCTTGAGACTAAAAGTTGTGCAGCTGAATAAATAAATCTATCATGAGTTGGATAGACAGAAAGCTGAAATATTCAGATAGTATAACAATGAATTTATGCAATTCTGAGAGTTCGTGAAAATATGAGCAAAAGAAATATTATTTTAGCTTCTGATTTCCATAAAAGTATTGGTTTGGCTGTGAAAGAAAAGTTGACTAGAGCCATCATAAAGGCCATGAGCTTTGGAAGGGTTAATAATAAAGAATATATCTCCGAAAAATGTATAAAAGTTGGAAAAGAGATATAACCACTATGGTAGAAGAGTAAATTGGAATTTTCATGTTTCATTTCATTCTCTCATCACAAGGACCTATAGTCCAGAAAAATACAAGAAAAAGACAGTGTAGCCTTCTTTTGTCTATCTAAACATAAAAAACAACTTTTCTCCAGCTTATGAGCATCTGTTTAAAAGCATGGGAGGATCAAGATAAGATCAGATACAGGCCTCACCTTCACCATCCAACCACCCAACCAGCGGCTTCGGAATCTATCCGCTACAACATGGCTAGCTCTATCATAGCCTTTAGTGGGAAAAACATATATATTATAAGGAGAGAGAAGAATCTTTCAGCCTCAAGGAAAAATGTATATCTGAAAAGAGAACTTACTAACCAGCATTTTCTGAGATATATGCATGAGAAGATTTCACATTCACTTGATGCTGAAATGAGGCCCACAACACTACAATAAGTCCACTGATTGAAACTAGATAGAACAGTTTATATTGAAGGTGCCAATTAGAGATCTTACCAGGCCTTTTATCTTTACTAGTTTATAATAAGGAAAAGAAATATCACAAAAGGAGGGAAATTGAAAGAATTGTAAATAAACAAGAGAAAATTTAATGTCTACTTATGCCTGAGTACTAGCCAAAAACTTTTCCTTACCCGTTGTTCTGAAGAAGCAGAGTTTGAGATTCCCTCAGCAACTTGATGTAAATTAGGATTGACACAGCATGCCGCTGAAGAGGTACCTACACCCAGAGCTGTATCATCCCAGTTAATATCCTGCTCTATGACTTGTACATGGCTAGATTCATTGTTATGTCCAGAATGATTTTGTGAAAGGGGGGTATCCTGAACTAGAGACACATATGAATCACAAACATGCTGATCATCAGGATCACTTAAATATAAGCCTACATCTTGGAAGGCATCTGCCATAATCGAATCACTTATTTCTGGAAGATAATCAATGTCACCACATTCATCAGATACATAGCAGGGGGTATCATCTGAGGCCTTCAGCCGGGCTTGCTTAACCCTTAGTGCAGCTTCAAGAATAAATTCTGAACACACTTCAGTCTTCATTAATTCATATATAGCAAGCGCTTCAGATGCAGCAATAGACAATTCAACTGCAGTAGTAACATCATAACCACTTATGTGCCCAACATTGAACTTTTCGTCACAATGTTGTTCATCATCATTATTATTCTGCAGACTAACATTTTCCATTGTTTCTGGGACAGAAGTTAATGGCAAGACACATGGAGCATCTGCATTCAAGCTCATTTTCTTTATATTAGTAGGACAAACTTGAGGAGCATTATCCATAGCATTGTCTTTGAAAGTTTGAGATGAAAACTTCACTTCAACTTTATCAGTCTTTCTTGATTGACAAAGATTATGTCCGGTGCCTTCCAAAACTACCACTTGCTGCAACGTGGGATCTTTAGGAGAATTATGTAGAACTTGAAACGGATATAAAAGTTGACTTTGATTGTTATGTGAATCTGAATCACCATCTGAGGAAAGACGTAAAGAAACATGAAGCACCTACAACACATTAAAGACCTATTAGGCAAGGTTCAAGGCATTGTTTAAGTATTTAAGAGCTATGAGCCTTTGCAATCAAAAGTTTTATGCGTGGAATGTTATGAACCAGATTTCTACAAAATTAAAAACAATCAGGAATAAGTAAGAAAAGAGCAGAACCGAAATGACTAAAACATATTGTTTGTATTTGAATCCATATAAGCTAGAAAACAGAATGGGGAGATTTATTTTTTTCCATTGAATCCAACAGAACATTTAAGTAGACAAATATAACATCTTCAAGCGTCTCTTCATTTCATGTCAATTCTTGTGTTTTATCTACATGCTGTTTTTTCTAGAGATCCTCACAATCTCAGACAACAGCTACTCTGCGTACCCGTGAGAACAAAATTGTTTCAATCAACACAAGTTTACAGAAAATATAGAATTTTCCAAATGTAATTCACAAACCTTCCATCACACGTCAAGGTAGTCAGAAAACAACTAGTGGATGAATTGGGGAATTGTAATAGAATTAATGGCATTTACATACTAAGAAACTTACATGCCTCTGAGATAGTGAAACACTATCCTGAGAATTATCTATTCCAGACAAGAACAAGCAGCAACTGCGGGGTCTAAGAGCTTCAGATGACAAAATATAGTCGACTTTCTCCTTATTGGTGCTTCCTTTTGAAAAAACCAAATCCTACACAAATGACAATCAATAGTTAGCGTGCACTTTAAAGGGTAAGAAGAATAATCAACCATCTATATTGACCTGAGCTTCAAAACAAGAGAAATACATTATTCTTTCAATCTGAATATACAAAGATAACATATAAAGAACTTTTGAATATAAAGCTTGGAATTCCAATAGTCCCAATCATAACTCTAAAACATTAACGAAATAATTACATATGTTAAACGAACTCTTTACTTAGATGAGACATTCTCCGTTAATCATTGAACATCATAACTCATGAGTTCTAGCAACTCTAGAGTTGAACACAAAATGCAAAGAAAAATTCAATGAACCTGATGTGCTTGGTCCGGAGGGTCTTGAGATTCTTTTAAGGGGTCAACAGATGCTTCTTCTTGAGGATTATGAAGCCAAGCAGGAAGCCAAGCTAAATCCTGAAAACTCACAACGGAAGTGCCATGAGTAAAACTATCACATGATCTTACCATTTCAAAGGATAAAAAGAACAGGGAAAAAGCAACGCAAAAGAAGCAAAAGATGAAAACTTTACAATCCCGAAAGAAGAAAGAAGAAGATCAACAGATACTCTAACCGAAAGGGTTGATTAACCATCTTAAAGGTCTCTTATTTACATATGAACCAAAACGAAATCAACAAAAAATCAAAAAGTCATCCAAAGTACACACGGTAGAATCACCAAGAAGGGATATGATTACCTCAGAGAATTGGGGACGACGAAACCCTATGGCCTTCATAGTGAGATAGTTTTGGAGCAACTCTAACGAACTGCGTGAGCAACTACAGAAACTTTCGCGCCAAAATGAATACATGGCATGAATTGGGCCAAAAACTTCACAGGCCCATTTGAAGTGTTCAATTATACAATTACATATCCCAAGTCGCCGTTCTAATTCCGGCGAGGCGGCGGTCGTTCGGCCGTTCTCTTCCCGCCTAAAATGGTGTTTCCGTAGCTTTTAATCAAATTTCGTAAAAAGAAGAGGGACAGATAAACAGAAGTTAAGAGGGAGATCGAAGATGGACGATTACCAGTAGATGGAGAGATTTGGGATGGACAACGATTACGAGGGCGGTGTATGGACAGACGGCGAGTTTTTCTACGAGAAGCGTCAACAAACCAAAGGCGACGTTCTCTACGGCGTTCTCGGTTATAATTCTAATTCGGACGAAGAACGAAGGCGGTAGCGGTGGCGGTGGCGGCTCCAGGAAGCGTCGGAAAGATCGTGACTTTGGGCGGAAAGCTGACCCCACTAAGCCTGCTAACTTTCATTTCCAAGTACATATAAGGAACCTTAAAACCCATTTTAAACGTTTTGTAGCGGAAAGTAGAGTAAAACTTAGCCCTTTTTGCAGGAACTGTCATGCCTGATATGGAAATTGATAGAAATTTGAAGGCAGAGAATAGGATAGTGATGACATGTTAATGATGATGAGAGGCCTGGATTGGGGTTGAGTTCGGGTTCCGAGTTTGGGGTTTGATATGGGGATAGGGTTGGATAATGATAGAAATGGGTTTAAGAAGACTGAAAAGTTGGAGGGTGATGGTGTTGGTGATGATGAGGAAGAGGAGGATAGTTTCTTGCCTACGGAATTTGGAAGGAGGATAAAGGAAGGGGCAACAAGGAGGGAGCAAGAGAGGAAGGAGAAGGAAGAAAAAAGTGGAGGGAAAGTGAGGGAGATGAAAGCAGGGGATGTTGGGGAGTTCGAGAACTACACGAAAGGAATCGAGATGAAGTTGATGGAGAAAATGGGGTATACAAGACGTAGGTCGGGGGAAAAATCAGCAAGAGAATGTTGCTTCAATTGAAGCCAGGATGATACCTAAGAATATGGGGATGGGGTTCAATGATTTTAAAGAAGTATCAACTAAATTACCTCAGTTGGAGGAGGAGGAGGAGAAGAAGATCCAGAGTCAGAGTAAACTGTGGAGAGAGCAAAGGAGAGGCTATGGATGAAGGGAAGAAAGGAGAAGCAAGAAAAGTATGTGACTGTGGAGGAGTAGTTGTTGGCCGAAAAAGGAAGAGGAGGGTTTTGAAGTTGTACAGAAGGTGCTTGATATGCAGGGACTGCAGGTATGGGTGTTGGCAAATTTGAAGAATGTAAATGCTGAAGAGGAAGCAAGAGAGAACGGTGTTCGAATACCTGAGCTTCAACATAATGTGAGGTTGGCTGTGGACTTGGCTGAACTTGATATCCAAAAGTTTGATAGAGAATTGAGAAATGATAGGGAGACTGCTATTAGCCTGCTGATGGAGAAGCAAAAATGGAAATCGAAGCTGCACCACAGAAAAGGCAATTGGATCGACTGAAGAAAATCATGAATGTTTTAAGCAGTATAGAGGAATAAAATTCTTAATGAACAATGACCTTGGTTACTCTTGCAAAGATACTTATGGAGTTACGTAGGAAGTATGCTGATAATTTTAAGCTTGGTAATTTATCCTGCATTGCCTGTTCATTTGCTCTGACTCTATTCATTAGAGAGTTTCAAGGATGGGACACTCTTAGAAATCCAATGCACGGATTCGGATGGCAGGATATGGAAGAATGGATGCAAGGTGAGGGAAGCCATGACATCTGGGACATTTTTGATGTCTTATACTCGATTAATACCAGAAGCAGTTCTACTTGCTGTTAGAATATCAGGTACTATATATGGCAACTTAGGGATCTTGAGCCATGGTTCTGGTTTCATGGGAAAATTTGCTGCCTACATCTGTTAAGAGTATACTGGATAACATAGTAATGCTAAAATTATCTGCCGCTGTGGAATCATGGGATCCTCGTAGAAAAATGTGTGGGTGCATCCGTGGCTGCTACATGTGGAACAGAAATTGGAGGGTTTGTATCAGGGGATACGTATGCAGTTGAGTATGGTTCTCAATGCATGGCACCAAGTGATGCATTTGCATACACCATCTTGTCACCTTGAAAACCTGTGTTTGATCCAGCTATTTGGGAAAATCTTATGTGAAGATTCATGGTTCTTAAATTGCAGATTGCTTTGCAAGAGTTCCAAATAAAGCCAACTACTCGGAAGTTTGATCAGTTTTATTGGTCATCTTTTGGGTTTCCACTGTTCCACAATTCCATTGCATCTGATGGTTGACTTAATGGAAAATTTTTTCTTTGCCACGTGGTTGCAGGTGTTATATCACTGGTTGTGTTCAAGTCTAAACTTGCTAGAAGTACACAAATGGTACACAGGTAGGAAGCGATTTCTTCCACCGGAGCTCCAGGCTCTTGAAAAACATCTGTTGTCAGTTCACTCTCGGCCTGAACATGATTGACAGGGCTATTGAAGGTGTGGGAGTAGTCCAGACTGGCTTTATGGAGAATCTTAGCTACATTAGAACGTGGAAGCGGAGACAGTTTGAGGCGCAGCAGAAAGCTGCAACACATGCTCAACAGCAAGTCGCTGGTACATGGGTAGCACAACTCATGCAGATGGTGCATTGGAGATGACTTTGAAAGAAGTCGTTGAGGCTAATGCGCAACATCATGGCTTACTTTGTAGGCCGAAACCTGGAAGGCTTTCTGATGATCACCAGATATATGGCTATGTCAATGGAAGGCTTTATGATGATCACCAGATATATGGCTATGTCAAGATCAGCATATATCTGGACTGTATATCAAAGCTTGTATGCTCAGAAGGATGAAGGATGGACCTTTGTCAAACTTGGATAAATTGCTAGAGATGCATAATGCAAAGAACGCTAAAGCTACCTCTAATCTACGCAAGTATTTTGTATTTGCTGGTCATTAATCTTTCCTCTCAGTTCTTTCTATATTTCACATTGCTGCTCCTGGGTGGGCTATTCAGTATTAAAATGTTTGAGGCATTCTTTTGCATAAACACCTGGAAGCTGCATTCGGTTGAAGATAGTCTGTACCTTTTGGGACCTGAGTGGTGAAACAGAGATTGGCTTGAAGATGGATTCAGTACATAGGCCATAAAAGGACGAACATATATAACAGATTTGTATATCTAACTGAATATTAACGACAAAGAGATCGTTGAACATATAAATAAAAAGCTTTATTTGAGTGGAAACACCATCAAAGTGAAAGCAAAAATATAGCAGCAGTAACAAGAAAATCACTCTTCTAGTTGAAATGGACAAGACATAACAGTTCTAACGTAAGATTTTTGTCCTGTCAGGTAGATGATATGAACAAATAAATAGTGACTAAGCATAGCAGACGACACTGGAAGTCACTAGCTCACGGACCGACCGTACATGCAACCTCGAATCTATATGCCACCTCTCACTCTTTCTCTTGTTCCTTATATGTAGAGGGTAGAACCTAATAATGTTCGTTCAATCTCCTCAAGACTTGTTCAAAACTTCCTTTCTGCTTCCAAAAATCACTCACAGCCATTCGTTCCTTTCAAGCTTTAATATTACCATCACTTTCCTCGTACCCTTCTGTATATGGGGTCTCTCTCCGTTCAGTTTTGTGAGTGTACTGTCTTTTCCTTGCTTCTTAAAGAATGTGACAAGTTTATTCTTTTGTTATTCTTCTACTGACGAATATGCTCTTGATGTTGTTGATTATTCTGTGTAAGTTTTGTGCTTTTTTGGTTGCTTATAAACAACTCTAGATCTTTTAAAGGGAAACGATCTGGAAGGTGGAAACTTTGATTGGAAATAAAGGTTTTGTGAAGTTTGTATAAATTTGCTAAATTTTACGTATAGTAAGTTGGTCAGCATTAGCTGGAGCATTACTTTTTCTTATTATTTCATGAATTTATGATCACTCGTTGTGTTTGATCCTTAAGTTTGCCAGTGTTTTATTCACGCTACTATGTAGGTATCCCTCTAGTTTCTATGGTTAATTATAATCGTAGGACGTTTCTTTGTGGGTTTCCTGGAAGATTCTAACTTTGTATGTTTGATTAATGTTTGTTGCGCTGTTGATTGGAGATTGTTCGATGAAATGTTCTTTTAGCTTCGTGAATGGGTTTCTGATGTTGCCCAGTGCTTTTCTTTTTGTTTCAGATTGCTTGTTTTTGCGTTAAGAAGATAGGCTTTGCTAGAATAAGGGTTTGAGGTGCATGTTTGGTTTTGATCTGATCTTTTCTCATGACTACCGAAGGAAATAATGTAGAAAATAGGGGTAATCGAATCCCTGAAGAGGCCAAGGAGATGCTAAAATCATTGGCATCTCAGTGGGAGGATGTGCTTGATGCTAATGCATTACAGGTGATCCCTCTCAAGGGTGCAATGACTAATGAGGTCTTTCAAATAAAATGGCCAAGTACAGAGGAAGTCTCGCGTAAGGTTGTGGTCAGGATTTATGGCGAGGGTGTGCGTGTGTTCTTTAACCGAGAAGATGAGATCCGGACATTTGAGTTCATGTCTAAGCAGGGCCAAGGGCCTCGTTTGCTTGGCCGGTTTGCCAACGGACGAATTGAGGAGTTTATCCATGCAAGGGTAATTTAGCATCCCTTTCTCTTTATCTTGTATATGCAATTGGAATCCTTTTTAATCTTTTTCACTTCTGATGTGTATATTGGGTTCTATTTGATGCTTTAATTTGATTGTTACTTGATTTACTTGAAATTGATTACTTTTCTTTATCTAAATAGCTCAATCAAGCAATCTAGTTGTTACTGATGTGGTAAGTGCTGCATAATTTGTATTTTTGGGCATCGGTTTTGGTCAAATGCAGGCCAAATTGAGTTTAGTGGGATCATAGTTAATTGATGAGTCGAAATCGACCATGTTTGCTGACAGCTCTGTGATTCTCCTTATCAGTAAGATGAGGCTTTATTATTCATTCACATGCCAGTCTTTCTATCGTGTACCTTTTTGTGGTAAATTATGGATGAAGTAGATGATGAGTTTAGAGTTGTTGAAACTTGAATTATAAATGTTCTTGTTCATCCGTCTAACCTTTTCTATGATGTCAATCTTGGACAAGTTTCTTTTTCTTCTTCATCACCAAGAAGATGTCTCTCCACATAAACTTCACTGAGAAAATTTTTTATAAGTTTGTCTTTAAAGCTTAGGCCACATATACGTGTTCAATCTCTATATTTTCTTCGGACTTGAATATGAGTCAAGTTTCGGACCCGTAACAGATATACTAGGTGAGGCAAATCAAGTGCTTGGCCTAGTAGGCATACAACTAAACTTGGAATATGTTTCTCTGATCTGTAAAAAACTGTTGTTTGATGGCTGATAGACATCTTCGATCTCTTTAATCGTCATATGAATTTCAGACACTGTCAGCATCAGATATGCGTGATCCCGCTATATCTGCTCTTATAGCAGCTAAACTAAAGGAGTTCCATGGTCTTGATATGGCTGGTCCAAAGCAGATACTTTTATGGGATAGGTTGCGGTATGTTTCCCTCTTTAATTCCTTTTATTGCAGGGTTAACATTATTTTAAAAGCTAGACATCATCTTCGTTAGATGTTCTCTTTTCATGATCAAGAATTCATTGTTATTTCTGGTTTTGTCAGAAATTGGATCAAGTCAGCTAAAAGCTTGTGTTCTTCAGAAGATGCTCAAGCTGTCCACTTGGACAAGATTGAAGGGGAAATTTCACTACTAGAAAAGAAAATTTCAGGGGATGCATGTATAGGTTTTTGCCATAATGACCTGCAATACAGTAACATAATGATTGATGAAGGAACAAAGACCATAACTCTGATTGTAAGCCTCTTGTTTCTTTCGATGCTAAACTCATTCATTTTTCTTCCCTTTTTTGTTTTTAATGACTTATTGTGGAGAAATTTTTAACGCATAAGTATCTTTCAAATTTTAAGAAGTTGTTTGTCTATTCTTTCTTTAGTTGTCCATCCATAAATAAGGCCTCAATTTGTAGTTTTTCAAGCTCTCTATCCCAAAGAACTTTTTTGAAAGCAGTTGAAAAATCCTAACTTCCCACCTCGTGTTTCATGAACTGGTAAAAAATGGTTTCTCTGCATTTTTAAGCAGTCATACTAGAAATGATATCTACTGTGTTTTAGGTCATGTTGTGCCAATGAGGGTGATAAACTGTTCTGCTGTTTCTGTTTCCGGGTAATAAAGTTTTAGAACACTTGAACAGACATTGTGCAGAAGTGTAATTTCATCAGTTGTCTAATGCCTAGTTAATAAATTTAGACTAACTTTTATTCTGCTAACCAGGACTATGAGTATGCTAGTTACAATCCTGTCGCCTTCGACATAGCAAATCACTTTTGCGAGATGGCTGCCGACTACCATACTGATACTCCTCATGTTTTGGATTTCAGTAAATACCCCGGTGCGGTGATTATAGAACCATTATATCTTTTATCACTTCCCCTTATTGCAAAGATTATCTCTTGACTTCAGCGTTGTAATAGGTTTGGAGGAGCAAAAACACTTCGTACGTGCATATCTATATGCTTCAGGTAAATTTTTCTCTTAATTATGAGTGTTAATCATACTTATTTTATTGTTTCCTCGACTTTTTTGGATGTTGGCTGATGTGGTTGAAATATTAAAAGTCTTGAAAATTTGTTGGATGTTGTATGTGTGAGGTGACTGAATGCTCCATCTCCTGATGTGTTAACTCTGTCTCTTGCAATGTGGTTGTTTAAAAGGAATTCATTCCCACTTTGCAAAAGCAAAAGTGTTGGATTTCTAGTGATAGCCAAATCACATCCACCACCATATCAATTCTGCAGTTCACTTGTAACTTCACAAATTTGGCATCTCGGGCTAAGTTTTTCTTTGTACAAGATTGATCAGATTGCACTTTCATATGTAATCACAGAAAGATTAAATTCCAATTTTTATAGCTAATCTGCAATTCTGATTTGACTTAATATGTAGGATTTGTCAACTTTTTGCTAGGTGAGGCCAATATGGTTTTCTTAAATTATTTTCTTAATTGGATTTCTGCAGTTGATCAGCCAAGTGAGGGAGATGTAGAGAAGCTATTGGAAAAAGTAGAGAAATACGCACTTGCAAGTCATCTTTTCTGGGGCTTATGGGGGATTATATCGGTACTTTTTTCTCCATCTTGATTTCTCGTATTAGGAATTTCATTACTTCTCTTTGGATTCTGAACTAGCTTGGACCATGTTCTAAATGGTTGTTGGTTGCATTTGTATCACATTATAAGTTTGTTACTTATTGCTGGATATATCAGATAGAAATTATGCCAGTAGTTTATTTTGCATGCAATGATGTTGTTCATTGCTATCATTTTGACTCCTTCAGGATCGTGTCAATGAGATTGACTTTGACTACATGGGATATGCGAAACAGAGATTTGAGCAGTATTGGTTAAGGAAGCCTGAGTTATTGGGTTGTTCAGAAGCCACTCCTGATGATGCGACTACTGGTAACCACGTCACCTAGTTGATATCTAACTACATATACATGTTTCTTTACGTAAACTTACAACTAGTTTTGTTCAAGCTCTGTGATACAACTTTTCTGTAGTGTTCTAGTTTTCTAAGGTACCTACAAAAGTAGAACTTGGAGTGTTTAGTTACAATACAACTTCGTATCTAACGGTTGTAGAGTTTCTCCAAACCTATACTGTACCTAGTTTTTTTGCTTGACTTTAACCACAGTTCAGGAACTTGATAACTTTCTGAAACATCAGTGAATGGTTTAAAAAAGGCCTATGATCATGTTCAATGGACAACATGGAGTTACCATAAGTACGACTTAGTTCTGATATAACTAAGAGAACTAAACAAAAATGTGCATGGCAATATTCCCATCAATAAGATTGGCCTCTTGGTTGTCTCTCTAACCAAAATGTACCATTCCTAGGGATGCAAAATGGGTTCTTTTTATCTTCTATTTTGAATTGGCAAAGCAAGTCTTGTTTTGCAGGCAAAGATCATCTTAGTACTGAGAAAGAAGTTGCAGGAAACGAAGGTACTGAGGAAAAGCAGCCCGTGAGGACCTCCAGTGGAGTTTTTAGAAAGATAAGAAATATGTTGGGTTTCAGGAGGAAGAGTAAATAGACACTCTTGGAGATGGATGCTCTTCCATCACTCTCAAAGCTGTGTTATGTGGATTTTTTGCTTCTATTTTAATGCTCATATACGCTTGAAATTATGTATAGATTATATTCAGAGAGTTTTGAATCAACTCTATGTTTCTGAATGTAAAGATTGGAACTTTTTTGCCTATATAGATTTGTTGAGAAATGCTAAACCACTCCAAAGAAAATGGTCAAATTATTCATACTAAACCTCCTCGATACAGTAACTTTGTATGTGTAGACATGAAAGTGAAGGCTACGAGTTGGACTCAATTTGTGGATTCTAAGGATAAGTCCAACATGGAATTCTGTGTGTCTGAAAATGGGGTTTGGACTTGGAACAGATCCAATGGAAAGACGTCAGTAGATTTAGTTATGTTGCTTGTAATAAACCTTACGCGTAGCTCGCTTAAAGTCCACCACAAAAGGCCCACACCCCATCATAAAAATCTTCCTGTCTTAAACGACCAAAGTCTCTTGGTTTGTCTCTCCTCCACTTGACATTTTTATGGTCTCTATAACCCAGGAGCACAAGGGACAGAGCAACCCACAAAGTCCTAACCTTTATCGGAATTGTTTCATTTCTGTGAAACCCAACAACGAAAATTATCTGGTGCAGTGAGTGAAGAGATGGCAAGTGCATCTCATGCAATGTTATCTACAAATACCTACGCTTTCACTTCACCAAGGTTGTTCAGGAAATTCAGGAACAGGCAAAACTACAGATGCTTCACAGTTATTAGAGCTTCCTCTGATGATCCTGACTGCAACACTGAAGAGTGTGCTCCTGATAAGGAGGTCTGTTAAAGATTGTTCCTTGGCTATTTCTTATCAATTTTTTAACACTTTCCAGATTTGGTTTTGCTCTCTTATGTTTTGGCTGTTGTTTGATGTTTCATCTCTTTCTTGAAGTTGGTGACCTGATTTCTTTCTCTGCATCCTATCATGGGCGGGGCCTAAATTTTGGATTCTTCCCCTCAAATTGATTCAAAAGTGAATCTTCCAAATAATTGAGAAAGTATTTACAGGGGAATTGCATTAATGACAAGGTGATAGCGTATGGGTTCTGAGGGTGATAAGGTATGGGGTGTGTGGGGTTTGGCATTCTGGTTCCCTGCGGCCTCTGCTAATACTGTTCTCCAGGGTTCTGGATACGCATAGAATTTGGTTTCAATTCTCTAGTGAAAATGCATAATGAATTGCTTAGTTTAGGTGATTTCACTCAGACAAATGTTGTATGAAGATAATGCAATGACTGAAAATGTTCGACAGAAGTCTTCTCTTCTTACTAATTTGTAATTTAAATTCATCAGCCTTAGTCACCAATCAGCTTACGTTGCTTACCTATGGAGGATTTTCTGTAGCCATCCATAATTTACATCTTAGTGTCATTTATGTGGAAATAGGTTGGGAAAGTGAGCATGGAATGGTTGGCAGGGGAGAAAACCAAAGTTGTCGGGACGTTTCCTCCCCGTACTCGCGGTTGGACGGGGTATGTTGAGAAAGATACTGCTGGACAGACAAATATTTACTCTGTTGAGGTTCGTGAATTTCATAGTGAAACCATAATCCATGTTGCTTTGCTTTTGCTTTCCTTTGCATTTCCGCCACTTATCACTTTGTGGAATGAACAATTTAGAGGTGCAATGCTACTCCCAAATTTGATACGTCCATTTCCAATGGAGAGATCCTATACAGTTGATGTTGGAAAAGCTAGACATTCACTGGTATTACATTGCAGTTTTATAGTTGATTCAAATAGATTAACAACTTGGATTGAAACAATCGGATATGTTACAAATTACCTTTTTTGCTTGGTCTAGTTTTCGCCTCGTTGGCTTAGAGTGTTGTAATGAGAAGTCTGGTTTGATGTGTGGTTGAAGAAGATGAGCACTTAGGAATCCACCTATTCCTGGTGAAGGGAGGAGGAAAAGAGGGTTCCTATGCGTTTATTAGTATTTTGTCCTAGTATCTTATGCCTCTAAGAATGGTTTTGAGACCTTCATATAACGATATCTAGCTTCATTTACCATGAATAAACTACTGGTGTTGTGAAAATTCCCAGGACTTACTTGAACTGCAATTGAGAAAGTTGCAGACCATATCTAGTTTCCAGTTTTTGGTCAGCCCAGGCCTATAAGCATCTCCTTTTAGTCTGTGCCTCATCAGCTATTTCTTTTTCTGCATATCACATGTATTAGTCATATACTGCCTGCTCAAATTGCCTTACCTCCTTAATTTGTGTTTTGCTCTTATTATGTATTAGTCATATGATTCATCTCATAGATTCCAGTATTGCAGCCTGCAGTTTATGTAGCTGAAAATGCAATAGCCTCTGGAACGGCTGGTTCATCTTCCTCTGGAGCTGAAAACACTGTCGCTATCGCTTCTGGACTTGCGCTTGTATCTATAGCCGCAGCGTCTTTAATCCTCCTTCTAGTTGGCAAGAACTCGCCCGAGATACAAACTGTTGAATACACCGGTCCTTCCCTTAGTTATTACATCAGTAAGTTCAAGCCACAAGAGATTGTTCAAGTAGCCGTGCCCAGTGGAACTGAGCCTTCCCTATCTGTACAGGCAGAAGCCTCTCCGCCAGAAGTTACTCAGATATAAGTTCAATCTCGACTTCCCATGAAGCCATGCACTTCAACCGAGATAACTGTTTCTTAGGTGGATTAGATCAGTTTCGGTTTCTTGAACCATGCTAGAAATTTTCCTCTATACCTTTGATGTATACTGATGTACTAAGCTATGAACAAAACAGCTATTGAGGCATAATTAGCATGAATTATAACAAATGCATGATATAAAATGCTAAGCTAACTTGTGCCGTATTCTGGAATGCGTTCCACACACCTCTATCAGTCTCCTGTCCACGGGCTGATCCACCGTCCCCGTTTCGAACCAGCACTACTTTTATGACAATGATCTCATCTTAAACTCAAGAACAAGAGTTCCAAGTTCTCATCTTTGTGGAACTAGGGAAAAAAAAATGGAGGGTAAAACTTCAAAGTTATGATCTTTCTAGACCAAAAGAAAGGAAAGTGAAAGTTTGGAATTCAGATGTAGTAAGACTTGATGAGACATGAAACTTTTTGCCTGATAAGGTAGTGAAAAAACAAAGCATCCGTTGAGCACATGTTCGTGACACGATACTAACAACAACCAACCAACAATACATGATCTGAAGACAGATTCACATAACTTGGTAATAATAAACACAAACTAAATCGTTCCATGGTGTTTCTAGTGCTTGTTGATGAACTCAACAATTCCTTCAAAAAGGGCAGTGGCCTGTGATGCAGTTTGTGGATCCATGTCCATAGCAATTTTGTTAAGATAGAAACTGTGTCCCATTCCAGGATTAGTGAGCAGCATCACATCCTTGTTAGCCCTTTTCAGGGCTTCATAGTACTCCATCTCAGTGTCTCTAATCAGATCATTCTCCGCCACACAGAGCAGGAAAGCCGGCAGATTCAAGGTGTTCAACGGCGGAGCTGCTGGTCCCATTGGGCACGTAAGTGGGTGGTCCTTGTTGCATCCCACAGGCAATGCAAACCCCAAGAACTTGTCAACCATGTCAAGTGTTAAAAGAGGTGACTGCGGTTGCTCCAACTCCGACTTGCTCCTCTCTGACCTGACAAACCCTGGATGAATCGGAATCGCTCCGGCGATTCTCACGGGACTCAAATCTTCACGACCAGCTCGTGCAGCAACTTCATGGACCAAGTTACCTCCTGAACTATCTCCAATAAGAAAAACACGCTTAAATTCAGCATGATCATTAAGCCAAGACTCGTGTGATTTTCCTTGAGCAAGTGAACGTAGCCAGAGAAGAGTAGCCAACCCATCATCACATGCAGCCGGCAGACGGTGCTCGGGGGCTCGCCGGAGGTAAACAGAGACACAAATGGCTTTAGCCAACTTAACAAGCTTAGTGTATATTGTGTAGTACATAAACCAGTCAGCTTGGCTGACGCAAAAACCACCGCCATGAAAGTGGAGGATTATTGGCAGCTTATTTTGCTCGTTTGAGTCTACCTCCGGCAGGTATATTCTAACACGAAGGCCGGACTTTTCATCGATGGTCACGTCACGAGTTGCAACTCCGTCGACAAACTCTTCATGGGAAGGGACAGGATCGGACATGAACTTCACCTCAGGAGGTCCAGTCCAGGTCCTGTCAACAGAACCATCATCATAAACCCGGAGCCAACCAGACACTTCTTCCACAACTTTCTTCTCACACACCATCGTTTGGTCGCGGGCTGGTTCCGGTTCCAAATTCAAGTATACCTACAGATAAGAAGCTTAGACTCTTGAGAATATCGATCCACAGCCTACCCGCACCTTTTTATAGGACACTACCTATACTACGAAGTTTCTCGGGTAATACGTGTTTGTATCTCGAGAAAAAATTGTTAATTAAAGTCGTATGCCAAAAGGGTCATCAATAAATTACTTGAAACTTGCTCAACATCAATGGTGGGGCTCCATTTTCTTGACAGCTTCCTTCGAATCTTGACCAAACGAGTTTCACAAACAAAAAACGAAAAGCAAATTGGCCCCATACCCTACGCATGTTCTGATCGTGATTATCAAACCAGCACGTGAGAGTTTTCAGGCTCAAAACCCCACGAGTTTCGGCACCGGCCATCCATGCTTTTCTTGCCTGAATATCTCAATCCAGTCATTGATTTGCATCACCGAACATCATTCATTTTCTGTACCAATCCTGCTCCTACCAACCAACAATAGAGCTTGCATGGTAAGTCGGACAATGACGTTTGGTTAGTGGCAAGCAAGCAGCCTAAGAATGGTCTAAAAGATGATATCATATCATCCCTTCTAAGAACCTCTTAATTCATTTCTTAATCTTAACTCGGTAATTCATTAATTCATTAATTGATTTGATTGTTAGTAACGTGTAATCTGCGTTCGGTTGAATTTCAAATAGAGGGATCGAAAATAAAGAAAAAGGCTGAGAAAGTGGAATAGCTTTTGACCATTGAGTTGACTTTGAACTCATACAATAGGCCATTCCTCGTTGTGTTGTCTTGTATCCATTGGAGGAGGAGAAAGACAAATTGGTAACTCTAGTCAAAGTCTTTGGAGCAGCAAATGGCATACCAATTCCACTAGAAAAGAACAGTGGAAGTTCGGAAACCCTAATTTAAAAAGCAAATTTAATTCAATTCTAAAAAATAAATTTCAAATTGAAATTAAATACATGCGATTAAGCTAATTTAATCCAAACTTCGAAGAAAATTAAAATTTAATTTGAATTTAATAATTTGAAATTAAATCCAAACTTCGAAGAAAATTAAATTTTAATAATTTAAATCTGATCGAAAGTTTTTTTTTTTAAATTCGGAATGAAGTTACCACTCAAATCATGTCATCTGGTCAATGTTTGAACCAGAAATGAAGTAAGAACCGTTCAACATTCTTAGCATTGAAGAACTTGAGTTCCACATTTTCATGTGCACGAAGCTTTGTGTGAAATTAACAAGGATCTTAGAAAGTTGACTCACAGTTTTATCTCTTTAAAATTAAAAAAAATGATAATTTTTTATCCAAATTTACTTTTAAGTGTAATTTTTTAATTAATTTTGAACTGTTCGCATCGACTAAAATCAAATTTACCTTATTTTTCTTTTATATGTTGATGAATTTTGTATTTAATAAATATTTAAAAAATCGTAGTTAGTTACACCCTAATTAAATTATTATTTTATTAATTAAAATAATATCTTATCCTTGATTAGTTGTACCTAACATGGTTGATATGATCTTATTCTTTACATTATGTGTACTTAACATTTGTTTAGTGTCATCTTATCCTCGATTAGTTGTCTGTCTTAATAGCCTTGTCCGTTGCATACAACATTAGACCAAGAAATAACATAAGCCTCAATGGATCATAGACTCAAATAGTACAAGGGCTGGATTGTATCAAGTCCTATAATAGGCTTTTGTAAGTTTAAAATTAATGGAGTGAATCCAAATTGATGTGGATGCTAAGTTGTCTTTGTTTCTTTGTGCATACATGCAGGCATTTCATTGTAATGGATTTGTTTCATTGACGCAGCTATATTTTTCCACATGTACTGCAGTGATTATGGGGCTGTCATTAAAAACAGTCCAAGTACTGTCGAGTTTGCTCTCTTAAGTACATTTGCTGGTGTGTTCAAACCTACAGTAGCTGAAGTTCTCGCCTGTCGATCTCTTCTAGCTTGGGTTGACCTGCATCTGCCTGGACAGTGTTCTATTATTGTGGATGTTCAAGAAGTTTATACTGCTCTTCAATCATCTCGGGAAGACTTATCTGACTTTGGTAAAATTATTTATGATTGTTTAGATATTTTTAGGCATAATATTACTATTTTAGTACACTGGCTTCGCCGTCACTGTAACGTCGAGCTCATGAGTTAGCTCGACATTCTCATTTGTATGCCCTTTTTATGGTTTGGGATCACTACCCTACCTTTGATTAATAATAGGTCTCGTTTTACAAAAAAAAAAACCTTTTATTAGGATAACATAAAAGTTTGGAAACTTCCCAAATTAATGAATGGGTCAAATTTGATTTTATCATATTCAAGATCGAATCAAGTTCAATAAAAAATTTAGGATCAAATTGAGTTTAAGATATTGAAATATTTAATCTAAAATCTGATTTGAAATATTTATATATACATGTATAATCAACTCTAATTATTTTATATCTTAATGAAAATTAAAAAAATGTTACAAAATTTTTATTTTTAATCGACTTATTTAAATTAGGTTTATGCAAAACTCTAATTATAAAAACATTGAACTCCAACTTAACAAATGGATTTGAAATTGATCTTATTTATTTAAGCTTGGTCGGATTGAATTGGATTTCCAATTTGAGCTCCTAAATTTTTTTCATTTTAACTTTAAGTTTGATATATTATGTAATTAATATACCTTAGTTTTCCCAAATATGTCTTACCATTTTGTTAAAACTCATTCGTAATGTTCCTTGTTGATGAACAACTTATGAAAACAACAACCAACCTTAATCATTACATCTAGGTATTTGTAACATTAGTTGTCTTTGTGCTGGTCCTACATAAATATGTGGATAAGATGAATTGGAACAGGTTGGAACAGTAAATTTGACACAAGTGATGTTGTTCCAACATGTTCGAATCTATCTCGGATTGGAATAGGTAGATAAGGGGACGTGATCACCAGTCAATTTTGTTATTCCAACCGTGTTCTAATCCATCTCAAATTAGAATAAGGTTGGAATAGCAAAATTGGCACAGGTAATCATGTCACTTATCTACCAAATAAAATTACCTGTGTCAGTTTTGTTGTTCCAACCCTATTCTAATCCGAGATGGGACAGAGTTGGAACAACAAAATTAGCTGGTGATCACATTCCCTTATTCACCTATTTCAATCCGAGATAGATTGGAACAACAAAATTGGCTGGTAATCATGTCCTCTTATCCACCTATTCTAATCCGAGATGGATTGGAATAGTGTTGGAACAACAAAATTAGCTGGTGATCATATCCCCTTATCCACCTATTCCAATCCGAAATGGATTAGAAAAGGGTTGGAACAACAAAATTGGCTGGTGATCACATCCCCTTATCCACACAATATGTTACTTCAAGTTGGTAATAAGCCAAACCTCAAAACTTGTTTGGATTTGAACTACAATTAAGACGATATTATCTTAGATAGGCTGCTCTAATGGAGTTATATACATAAACAAAGACAAAGCTAAGCTAAGCTGCACTAATGGAGTTGTTATATACGTGAGGCTTTATGTAAATTGTTTTCATATTTATCCTTTCCTCCTCTTCAAGCAAACTAAAAGAACATGACTGTCCTCCAACACACTACTTTTACATAATACGCATACGAGCATTGCATCTATCAAAAGCTACAATTAGAAGAAACAATTAATGCATATGTACACATATATTTAACATTTCATGATCATGAAATTAATATGATACCATAAGAATACCATAAACCAATGTTAATGAAAAGTTCATAAGGAGAGACAAAGAAGCCGTGTAGGGTCGATTCGAGATGGAGATTCGTATATTCATATTTGTTGTATTAGGCAAATGAATCTTTGACTAGGACTTTTTAAATCCATGAGTTCCATAGCTTCAATAATGGAAGACTTTTGGGGTCTTTTTTTTTAATTTCTGAACTAACCAATGTACCAGGCTATGGGTGCTTTGCTTAAAGCGATGTGACTGCCCTTTTATTTATTTTTCCTCTTAATATAAAGCAAGCTCTACGTGGTATGGAAAATGATGTGGGTTTTTAATATAGGGAAATAACAATTGGTTAATATATAAAGAGGCTATGATGAATTAGGGGACTAATAACGCATACTCATAGTTATTATTTTCTTTAAACATTTAAGATCGGAGTTCGACTCAATACAAATCCGACTCAAAATTGAAAATATATTGATTAGATATGAGACATTTTGAAATAGCTTTTTTACCTAAATATGATTTTGTTAATTTTCTTTATTTTTTAAATTTAAAGTTATACTTAACGAAAATTAATCTTATTTCATATTAAGGTATATTTTGAAACTAAATCAAAGAACCGGGACGATTTTGAAATAAAAAAACTGAATTAGACGTTGAACCTAATTATACAGTGGCCTCGTCTAACAATCTGAAACTTAAAACGCAGATAAGCAGATGGTTTTAAAAGTGTGCAAAACTTAATTGTCAAGTCAATCAACAGTAGACACATGCTACAGTAGGCGGCAACGTCAAAACCAGCAGCGTGCTGAGCGTTTTGATAAAACGCACGGGAGAGGCGCAGCTGTGGTGCGTTTTACACGCAGGCATGGAGAGGACAGCAAGTTTAATTGTCCCATCATCGTGATACAACACAAGGCGGGCGTGACCAAGAGGATACAGCAGGTCCATCCACGCTAGGGAGGAGCACGCAACTAATTAATTAAAAGCCACAGTGGACATCACCTAGCAACAGGAACGACGAAGCACAAGGTAATACGCAACAAGGGGTTTTAACTGAGGGAGACTGGGGAATTAAGAAGAAAATCAGGCAACAGAGGAGAGCACAAGTGAGGGCGGCGGCTTGGAGAGCGGGCTTCGTTGCTGGCGCAGGCGTGGACCTGGTGCGTGGATGAACAAGAGCTGAACAATAAATCCTCCCTAATCTTATTTGTCCCATTGATAAATAGTAAATGGGAGATGGCTATCTAAGAAGGAAATAAAAAGAAGGCTGCGGCAAATAAAAAAGAAGAGAGCATCGCCCGTAACGATCCCCACCTTAGTGACAGTTGAAGTTGTTAGAAAAATCATAATATTGGGTAACTAAATTTTTGTATTTGGTTTACGAAATCTTAGTTATTAATTTTTACATGTTGTGAGATTTTTATTCTTTATTTTAATCGATTTATTAGTCAAGTATTAATTATTTTTTTGAGTCATTATTTGATTGTTTAATTTGACAGCTAGGTGCGCAATTAGTTTGTAATTTTATTCAATCAATCGCTAGATTAAACAGGTTGACGTTCAATTCTTTTAAGCAAAAGTAGCTATCAGGATTTTTGTCTATTACGTTAAGGACATGATTCTAGGAAAAATAATTGTCTAGGCTAAATATACATTGTATGTATATTGTCTAGTTTGTCGATTTTCTTGATTCGTAAAGTTATTAATTAATTAAATCTGAGATCGTATCCAGGTTGTTAATTAATAAGGGTTAATTCAAATACATGATTTGGTTAACTAAACATAAGAGAAAATAAGTAAAGAAATTTACCACGACGAATGTTGAACTAATAAATTGGTTATCTTTAGTGTCGATTGAACTAATAAATTGGTTATTTTTAGTGTCGATGATCAATGCAAGTTCAATAATGAAGGAGACCAGAATTAAGATTTGTTTCTATTGATTATTAAATTCTCATTATTTTGTCTTTAGTTATTTTTTTCAATTTCAATTTTAATTTTCAATTAAATTCTGTTTAATTCGCAATTACAAAAACCCCCCTTTTTTATTGCGTAACTACTAACGTCTGAATTCCTCGTGGAAACGATTTCTACTTTCCACTTCTACATTAAATTATGTTGCAAGAAGTTGATTTCTTTTTATATTTGGTTACAGGCAACAACAGTACCATTTTTCAACTCAAATTGAAGTGTGTAATACTAAATGAGAATCATTTCAAATATTCTGAGTTACACTTAAAAATTTGCCTTTTTATTTTAATGTTTTGAAAAATAAAAAATTGAAAGTGGAAAAACTAGGCTTATAAATGTTAATTAAATTGAATTTGTAATTTAATTACAAATTGTTGACTTATCAAATAATTTATTTAAAAAAACTAAATATGGAATTCAAATTCAAGTATTTTAATATTAAATAAGAGTCATTTTAATCATAAATTTGAGTTAGAGGGAAAGATTGTCTTTCATTTTAATATTTTTGTAAAACAATGAATTGAAAGTAGAAACATATTAAACTTAAAATGTTTACTAAATTAAAACTTTGGTTTAATTCTGAATTATTAACTTGTCAAATAATTTATTTAAAAAAAACCAATTATGATATTCATTATTAAAAACAAGTATTGAGGTAATAATTCATCAAACTAAAAGGGGTATGGTGTGGAAGGAACTCATTGAAAAGTTGGGCAAAAAGGAATCTTGATATGATGTCTTTGCACACTTTTAAAAGACGGGAAGGAATTTCCTGAGGCAGTGGAAGGGATGATGTCAAGTTTCCAATATAACTTTTTTCCTTCAGTAGACAATATCAGGTTGCCACAGTAACCTAAGTGTCTTCAGCAATTCAAGAAATTGCAGATGACACTTTTTTCATTGGGGTCTCATAATTAGATGTTGATCATTTCACACAAAGATATTTCACAATTTTTTGCAACTAAATTGTCACTTCTCTCCTTTGCTTTTTAGCATTTTATGTGGTCATGAAACCCTACACCACATTGTGACTATGTAAAGAGTTTGAAATGAAAATAAAAATCAAACAATAGATTTGAGTTGAACGGTACATTGTTAGATTATTTAGTGATCCATATCACTTATGGGTTTGAGTTTAATGAAAAGAGCCTAAGATAATATTTATTAGGTATTAAGGAGTTGGCCTCAAATGAATTCAAGATCCTTTCCTTCTCTCTTTTAGAATCAAATACATCAACAGAAAATTTTTTGTAAGATTAGAAAAGAGTTTTTGAACTATCGGAGAAACGCATTAAAGGCAAAGAGGGAATCAATATTAATCAACACTATTATGGATTCGTGTATGACTTTAATAGATCGATCCGTAAATATCTATCATATATAACTTAATCATGAGAGTTTCGATTTTATTTGAGTTAATTTAAACTTAGTCCATTAATTTTTAATTGAATTAAACCGAATTTACTATCTTTTAATAGTGAAATCGTGAATCTAATATTATATATGTTAAAATAAAATCAACCCATTTGAGATCACTTCAAAAACATATATAAACCTAAAGATTAAGTCGGATTTGAATAAAATAGTAAAAGATTAAAAAGAAATATTTACAAATTTCTTGCTTAATTCATTTGAAACTCCAGCTTTTTTCTTTTAAGAGGAGAAAAAAATCAAGAAATGGATTATATGAAGATGGAAAATCACGAGGGAAACAAAATTAGGGTGTAATTAAATGGGATTATGAATGCTAAAAGAGATTATCACATGATGAAGAAGAATTAAGAAGAAGAAGAAGAAGAAGAAGAAGAAGAAGAACTTTTAAGTTGTTCCTCAACTATCAAAAGCTGCCTGAGAATTTCCAACACATGCACTACTCGTGGGACAGATTCATTGCCTTCCACTCCTCCCTGCAAAACTTTCGCACTTGCCCACTTTGAATCTTATGTTAGTTCTCAAATGTTACACACACACACAAACACCCTATACTATCCCACTTTGATCCTTCTACTAATTGTATAGAATTTTAAGTAAAAGATATTAGATTTTTTGTGGTTTAAGAAATTTTGGAAAAATTCTTATTTTTTTTTTCTAATTTTCATTTTTTCTAGATAATCTTTTTTCTTAGATTTCGAGTAAAAAATAATTATGAAATACACGGGATATGAAGCATCGTATATATATGAACTAATCAAATGTCATTGTCATAGTAATATAACTCAATTCTTAAGTTCTATGAAACTAATTAATTTCGAGTCAAATTAATAATGTAAGGTAATTATAATAAATTGTTAGTTTATGTCGAGTATAATTAGCTCGATCTAAGTTTACGAGTTGAATTAAATCGTCATGTAGGTTGTATTTGATTCGTATTCTTATGATGTTCATGTCATGTATGTTTTGTTAATATTTTTTATCCAAAATTTAAAAGAAGTTATTTTTTAGAAACATTGAAAAATACAAGAAAAATGAAAGGGTTCTCTAAAGTTTTTAGATCATAATATAACGTTATGTTTCTTACTCTAAAATTTAGAATCCTTCCTGACGTTATAGACCTGTCAACAGGACTAGCTAGCCCCATCACCATTCAATCTTTCCTGTCAACTTGATATGAAAAATGAAGCAAACACACTAAAGAAGTTGCGTTCCATCTTGTCTGGTGGTGAATAAGGCAGTACAAATCTAAATTGCACGCCTAAATGCTCACATAATATACATCAACTCATCAATCTTCACATAAAATTTAACTAAATTGGATTATAATTCAAAATTTGCATGCATGTGTAGTTAATAATTCTCTTAAGCTCATGGATCGTCTCTTATTTTTATAGTTAAACGTTTTAATGAACTTATAGACCCATCAATCGTTTATAATAATACCAACAATTAAACAATAAAAAATGAAAAAAAAATCAGACAACATTGAACACAAGACCCCATAATTCTAAATATGAACACACAAATTAAAATTTTATGGCTTTTCACAAAAGGGAAAACTAAGTGACGAAAAAGAAATCCAAGATTAGTGTTTGTTGTTGGATATGGCAATGGTGTGTCCTAGTTGTGATACAGATCAGAAACTTGAGTGAACAAAAGTCCAAAATTAGGGTTTTCGTTGTGGATGATATGGGAATGGGGTGTGTGTGTGTGTGTGCGCTACTAGTGACGAATCATTTGAGATGATTGGGGGTGATTAGATGCCCATTTTGATGGTGCTCCACTTGCAAGTTTTGTGTTTGCAATACTTCTTTTCAAGGTGACTTCCCTCATTTATATATGCCCCGAAAGCTCTTTGCGTCACCTTACTTTTTATTCCTTGCAGATTTTCTTCTCCTTCTTTTATTTATTCTATAGCAAGTTTGGAATCAAGAATATGAAACTTATACATTTGTGTTTACTTTAGATGGTATTATTATACATTAGATTTGTTTTTTTTATAAGTATTCCTTCAAAAGTGAATTTATAAGAAGCAAAAATTCAAAACTTTTTGACGTGAAATACATGAATAAGTTAAATTTCTAGCCAATAATTAAAAGAGGTAAATGAAATATAACGTGTCATAATAAAATTTTATAATTATTTCTTTAAAATAAATAGTTCTTAACTTTTTGATGTGAAACACATGTATAAGTTAAGTTTCTATTGGATACTTAGAAAAGATAAATGAAAGAAAATGTGAGGGAGGCTTGTGTGTGACTTGGTCTGCATCTTGGTGTGGATTGATCTATGATAAATTGGTAGATCATGTTATTGGGTGTGCAGAAAATTGGGAGATAGCTGAAAGTATGTTGTGGTGTGCATGAGAAATCGTTTTGGAATGTGTTGTAATAGGCTGAAGGAAAGTATTAGTGAACTGCAGAACTTTATGATGATTGCTGTTGTGTTGTGTGTGGATCTTGCATGACTTTAGTTAGCAAAACAAAATCGTTGATAACCTGCATTCTTTCTAATTGTTGACTGAAATTAAGGAAAATTCAAATAGTTGATTTTCTTAAAATAAGTGTGAGTTTTTGCGAGGCTGAATTGCTGGAGCTGCAGAGTTGGTCTTTGTGTGTGACCTTTGGCTGGGTATCATTCATCTCTCTTCAACGATAATAGTAGGTTGTCTAATCGTTGATGGTGTTAATTTTGGCAGCTATAGTTTTGGTGATTTTGAGTAATCTTTGTTTCTATGTTTCATATGCATAACGTGGATCTTTAGACATCTGTATAATCTTTCTTTTAGAGAAAAACATGCTAAAGTTTTTGTGTGTGTGTGTAGCTGAGTTTTTGGAAATTTTGAGTGATATTTAGTAGTTGATTTTTTGGTGATTCTGTCCATATTTACAGCTATGTTTAATATGATTTTTTGGACTAAATGTGTGCTGTTTTTGGGAAAAAACATGCAAAAAATTTGTTTCATTCTGTAGTTGCGTTTCTTTGTATTTTAGTTGCATTTTCTAAGGTTCGGTGTGACCATTATGGACAGTCATTGTTGCTAGATTTTTGTGTGAAAACTCCAGAAGTTTGCGTGTGGTTATAGCTCCATTGTGTGCAACGTTTCGGTGAAGAAACATTTGTTTTTGTTGGTGATTTTTCTGCTGTTATGCATGGGATGCTCTAGTGACGATACTGGAGGTTTACAGAAGATTTTTTGGTGGACAATTTCCTAACCTTTCGTTGACAAAGCTACATTGTTACCGAGGTTGTTTTCTTTCTCAAGTGTTTTCATTTATATTGAATTTTATTTAATAAATTGAGTTGTTTATTTTATTTCGTTATTATTAAACATTGTTTGAGAAAATCCTCTGTTAAAGATTAGTACGAGACGATCATACTGTTGGGTGTGAAATTCTTTCACAGGTTATGAGGACTAGGAATAGTGTCAAGAATTGAGTGGTGTCAGTTCAGTAAAATCTTGTATAAAACTATTGTCGTTAGTGAAAAAAATTAAGCTAGGTAAGGGATCCGCAGACGTAGGCAAGATATGCTGAACTGCGTTACCAAATTTTAGTGTTGATTTATATTTGTGTGTTTAATTTTTGTGTAGTTTTGATTGTGTTAGAAACGACTACGCTAAATTAAAGAGTTTGCGAAACTAATACACCCCTACGGTTTTTCATAACGTTTTACAATAACTTTTATAATTATTTCTTTAAAAATAAGTAGTTCTTAACGAGAATTAAATTTTGATTCGATAATTAAAATAAAGTGTATACGTAATTATAAACCCGTTTTTTATATACTTTGTTCAACAATTTTATTTTAGATTATATTATATCCTAATAAAACAAATTAAGGATTTTGATTAGTCACTGATTGCTTCTTAGAAATTGAACATTAATAATTATTCTTTTTTTATTAAGTAATTGATAGCTTTGTCATGTGAAATACATACTTTAGTTAAAGATCTATTCGAATAATTAAAAAGGGTAAATGAAATATATACCTAATTAAACATCCTTTTCATACATAGCTGGTTCTCTTAATTACCCTCATTAATCTCCTAATCAAGAACAAGAAACAGGAACTCATTAAGCTTCTCCATTCGTAGGATTATCTTTGAGTTTAGATTTAAGGTTATGATTTGCTGGCCGACAACCAATTCTGCCATTATAGTACTTTACAGAAAAGTAACAGCCAGCCAATTCTGCCATTAGAGTACTTTCATGTCTGAACATATGTTCCATTGCCTATGACACGACAATGCATATTTTGATAAGGAAAAATCAACAAAGACTTGTAATAAAGGTCATAACTAGGCCGCCGAATATATGCGTTGCTTTATGAGTTTATTCTAAGATCACCGCCAAAATTATATAGATGTTGTCATGAAACCTAATTCTTTCTTCTTCTTCATCTTTGGATATGTTCAGGTTGAGATTCACGGGAATATATGGTGACTTTAGAAAGTAGTTAGTAGGGAGCCTCCACCATACTCGATAGAATATATATATGTGTGTGTAGGTGTGAATTTAGGGTTTAGAATTTAAGATTTTACAATTTAAGATTATTTAAAAATAGTCTCTCTATTAAGTAGAAGTAAGGTTGTGTATTATAGAACTTCACTAAACTTTGCGTGTCAGTAAAATTTCTACTGAGTATTACTATTATTGTTGAATCTTATTATATCGTGACTTGACTTTATAATGTGAAAATTAAAAAAAATGAATCTTTCATGTTGCTTAGTTGATTCACATGGTTGTAGATTGTAATATATAGTGATCAAGCTATGGCTACGTCATGGTATATTTGCATGAGTATATAATTCTTTGTGGACCACCAACATATCTTTGCTTTACCTACCTTCATCCCTCTTTACCTTGTCTATTTTCTTACTTATATTCCCTATAATTAACTATTTATCATAAGGTTGATCACATATAATTAAATCATAATTAATATCATATAATTTGCACGAAATATTCCGAGTTTACTTATAAGTCAAGCCGGGTTGGAGGAGGGTCATCAATATATGCAACCTTTTTTTATAATTTTTATCAAAAGATTGTTTCTGTTATTGATGATATGATCTCAAAGCAAAAAAATAATAGCAAAAGGTATATCTTAAAGCTTAGTAATCATATCAAATAGTTACTTGATCCACTCCTAATCTGATCAAATGAACTACTAATCTGAGTGGTAAGTTTGATTTTAATCAGACCAATTAAGTTAATAATAATGATTTAGAAATGGTAAATTTATCCAAGAATCTCTGACATAAGCGTCATATTACATCATGATCAAGCATGCTATGGAAGTGACTCAGACACCCACTACTCTCCTCCCACGGATATCTCTCTCTCCCAGTAAACAAAACAACACAGAATTTACAAGCCTCCAGATTCGATCCAATTTGTTTGATGATTCACCTGTCATCTTTCTTCATTCAGATGTTGCTTTCACCTTCTTATGCATAGCACAGTACAAACAGACATGTCTGAAACTAGTATAAATAAATGTGTATCCCCTAGGGAGAAACTTAAGAGCCTTTCTTTGCTTAGACTCTTCCTCTCTTCTTTTCCTTCCTTTTCTTGTTCCCTATAACTTCAATAATCTCATCTCGAACCTCTGAAAATGGAGAAGCTGAGAGGGTGCAACAACTTCCTTGAAACTTCTAAACCCTACTTTGCCATGATCTCTCTGCAGTTCGGCTATGCCGGAATGAATATTATCACTAAAGTGTCACTCAACCGAGGCATGAGTCACTATGTGCTCGTGGTCTATCGTCATGCCATTGCAACTGCTGTTATAGCTCCATTTGCTTTGATCTTCGAGAGGTAAAGAATCTATATATATATATATATAAACATGACTCGTGCTTGAATATGGCTGTTTTGCTTTTTTATGCGAAGTTGATCTTCCATTAATGTTGCAGGAAGCAGCAGCCGAAGATCACCTTCCCAATCTTCATGCAAATTTTTGTTCTTGGCCTTCTTGGGTTAGTGTCCCATAAAATCCTTCATGCACTGGTTTGTTGCACGAGTTCTGCTGCTTAACTCTATCACATGTGTTCACTTTCTTGACAGACCTGTGATCGATCAAAACTTTTATTACGCTGGGTTGAAATTCACATCTCCAACTTTCTCATGTGCAATGAGCAACATGCTTCCTGCCATGACATTTGTTATGGCAATCATATGCAGGTGATTTTAACAACTGATACGAGATCAAAAGTATGTGTCTGTTCATTGGAATTCTAAAAATTTCTGAAACTGATCTCATCCTGTTAATTTAGGATGGAGAAAGTTGACATGAAGAGGGTTAGATGTCAAGCAAAGATGGTTGGAACAGCAGTAACAGTAGCAGGAGCAATGTTGATGACCTTATACAAAGGTCCTATTGTTGAGATGTTCTGGTCTAAGAATGCTCATCTTCATAAATCCAATGTCAGTACCTCATCACAGAACTCAGACAAAGAATGGTTCATTGGCTCAATCCTCCTTATCATTGCCACTCTTGCCTGGGCCTCACTGTTTGTTCTGCAAGTAAGTGGATCACTAACAGAAGAAAAAACAGCAGAAACATACTATTATTCTCACTGTTGTTCCTAAATTATGGGACTGTGTTGATTTGATTTGACAGACCAAAGCTTTGAAGACCTACAAGAACCATCAGCTCTCCCTCACATCACTTGTCTGCTTTATGGGCACCCTCCAAGCTACAGTAGTAACGTTTGTTATGGAGCACAAAGCCAATGTCTGGAGAGTTGGCTGGGACATGAACCTCCTTGCAGCTGCTTATGCTGTAAAATTTTCACTCTTGTCAATCTCTTGATCTGTGTTCATGTTGTTAAATTATGGAATCTGATAAATTTTTCCTTGTTTTCTGATCATATAGGGGATTGTGACCTCAAGCATTTCTTACTATGTTCAAGGTCTGGTGATTAAGAAGAAAGGTCCAGTTTTTGCCACAGCCTTTAGTCCACTCATGATGATCATTGTAGCCATCATGGGCTCTTTCATCTTATCGGAAAAAATATACCTTGGAGGGTAAATTCTTTCTCCCTATTCAATAAAATATGTTCCATAAAAATCAATTTATCTAATAATAATGACCACTAAAAATCACGAACGTCGAAAATGTAATCAACCATTTAATCGGTACCATATTTAATATTCTAGTATCTTATATCCTTGTGGCTAGTAGTATAGCCACTATTTCATATAGCATCTTAATCTCCTAATTAGTTGCATGATAATGATGTTCACTTTCATACTTATCAGAATCATTTCATGAAGTACAGATTCTGTGATTAAGTTCATGTCTGCAATACTATAATCACTATTAATTCATCAGCTAATCAACTCTACTGATCATCTCCGGTTTCAATTCCTTGCAGTGTTCTTGGTGCAATCTTAATAGTAATAGGACTTTACTCAGTCCTGTGGGGAAAACACAAAGAAAAAATGGAGGATCCAGAGGAAATAGAAGATCCAGTAAAGGGTGTTCAAGGAAATGGAAGTTCAGTAATGGATGATATTGAAGCTAATGAAGTAGAGTTGCAGAAAGCAGCAGCTAACAACAAGCTTACTGTAGTCCCCATTAGTATTCCTATGCCTGAACTCTCCATGAAAGCCCAACCAAAAGCTTGATCAACTAGTGATTAAAATGGGGGATGCCCTTTTTTTTCCCTTCTCTTTTTCATCCCCATAATCCTTTTTTTTCCTGATGCTTAGAACTATATATAATTTATGGGTTTTCTTGTGTTTTTGTAACTCTTTTTCCTTTCTTGTTCCATATAGTTTCTGGTTCTTGGAATCTTGTAATGTGTAATGTTGCAATCCGATCAATATTCTACAGATCGAAATGAGAAAAATCCAATTCCACCAAGAGATCATATATTATTCCCCAAGTTGTTTCAGTTCTTTTTCAGAATTTCGTGATTTGCATGGTAGTAGAATCCTGACGTCTGATGCATATATGGGTTGACTTTTCATTTTTGTATGTTGGTCCAATTGGAGTCATTCTTATCTTGGTTGTTACTACTTTGAAAAAATAAAAAATAATTAGGGTTTAATAATTTTCTAATTTTATGGACATTAATGACAATTAAATAATATTATTTTATAAATATAATTAAATTAAGGGTCACTATTACTTTTTATTTCTTTATATATGTTTTTAGAATCTTAAAATTGCACCTGGGGAATCTTTGTATTGCATCAGATGCTCTTATCCAATTACAAGAAGAGTAGATTAAGAGAAGTATTAGAGTAATCAAAAGCTAATTAATTAACACTAAAATGGATTATTCTGCATTGCATCTTTAATCATGATGCTCTTCTCAGAACTCTTTTTTTTTAGCTTTTGCTTGCTGACAAGTAAGTCACTATCTCCTGATTCTATTCTCAAGAATGTAAAAGAGATGATTCTTGATCATTGCTCTCTTGGATACACAAAGCCAAAAGTATGGCTGCAATTGCATGTTCCACTATGCTTGGGGTCCATTAGGATAAATTGATAATAATGGATTAAGTGATTAATTAAATGTTTAAGGTAATTAATACAATATTAATCATAAAAATTATGAAGTCATGATTCTCTAAGTTTTTCTAAACCGATATTTCCTGTGAAATAGTGATTCATTGGGATATATGGATAAGATATAACATTGTTGGAACCTTTTAAATCTTAAATCTCTTATCTTATCAATTTAATTTTAAGTTCAGTTTTAAAACATCTTGTTTTATTAATTTTTATAATATATAGGAATAATTTATAAAACTATAAGGGGTTGATGTGATTATAGAAAGAAATTTAATATTTAATCAATATTAATAAAATTACAATGATATATATTTTTATTTTGGATAAAGTAAGCGGTATCTTGAGATGGTTTGTACAATTTTTACATTACAAAAAGCAAAATTCTATGTCATCAATGTATGCTTTATAATATCTTAGGAAGTGAATTGAAACTTTATGCTCTATGATGTTAGGAATTGTTGCAATCACCAGGTTTATATGCTTCTTCAACACAGATTCTCATCTTAATATCCTCATAATAGATTAGATTTCACATAAAATACTTTGCAAAATTTGCATGCTTACATATGTGTTATTCTGAATTAATTATAAGAAAAAAATATTAATTTTGCATAAAAGTTTGGCACCAAGAGAGCAATTCTCCAATGGAAAAAGAACTTATTAATCAAATAGATGTGATCTATTGAATTCAAACAAAACTTACATTAATGTGTTTAAGTACAAACATAAAAATGAAAATTAGATGGGTTTACTTCTAAGCAAGGGACTAATCTTCCATGAGCCAAGAAAAAAAAACAAAAAAATAAATAAAATAAAACAATATTAAGATAGATATAGTGCTAGTCTTTTTCAATAAATATTAAAAAAATTACAATTTTAGGCAAGCCAACAATAACTCAATATGAAGTTCATGTAAGCAATTGTATGCATAATCAATGAAAGACAAACACATAAAACGACAACAGTGAGTTTGAATCATAAATCACTTGGGATTAGAGGTGCTTTGTTATGTCATATGATATGACAACCATGTCCCACACAAATTGTTTATCTACTCCATATGTTTCCCTTTCATTCCTCATAAAATCACTTTAAACTATAATCAAACTTACCAATTCCTTCACATTTTTACATATAATCATCTTCTGGAGTCTTTAATATGTATAATTTTTATGCAAATGATTTGTGGAATTGGGTATGTAATTGATCTTTTGTTATATTTATAAGTTAATTAGATAGAAAGATTTATCTAATTTAGGATTTTTAATAACAAGGGAAACTTTTACTTTAGGTCAATAGGTGCTTGTTACCAATTTTTGGGATTTTGAGATTGTTCCCAAAAAAATCCATAAAGTATACCTTTTCCTAAACTTTTTAATCCAATTATATGTTTTTAATTTTAAAAAACCAATTTTTTGTTGTACCACATTAAAAAAATATAGTTATCCATTTAGGGCACAGCTTTGCCAACCATTATGAGAACCTGATGCATGCTTATGATAAATAAATAAAACAGATCTAAATGATTCTTATGTAGAATCTCTATTCATTTGCATGAAGAAATATGGAATCCAAAATCAGATTTTTAATTAATAACCCTTAGAACAGATGCATAAAGTAGTCTTGATTTTTGCTTTGGTTGCTTAATGTGTTGGATTAGCAACAATAGTATATTATTTTGCACTTAAATGGCATTTAAAAGGAGGGGTAAGTGTCATACGATGCATTGAGAGATCATGAGTCTGACTCCTAACTCCAATAACGTTTCCAATACATTACGTTTCTTTCTCTTTTTACAACATAATAATCTTATTCATAACTCAAAAGCATTCACCATGACAGTGACTTGTTCATCTCTATCTAAATTATCACATAAGGATCTGTTTCTTCTTCTCTATCTATCATAAAATTCCATACTGAAGGATATTTTCTTTTAGGTGAAATGGTTGGGAAAGTTCAGGGCATCAATCTAGCTATTGACAGAGATTGAATCTTTCTGGCTTGCTTAGTGATCAAATCTTAGTAGCAAAAAATAAAAAAGGAATTGGGAACAATCAACTAGAGTTCAAGCCATATCTCCTGTCAGTGTTTTGATGTCTTAGAAATAAAAGCTGAATGAATCATGGATTGCAATACCAAGAACCAATGTTTAGAACGAACTTGCCTTCTTATGAACAACCTTCTAAACTATTGTTGATAAAGGTGATAAAACCTGATGGCTTCTTTTCTCTTTTCTTTCCTTTCTTTCCCTCTTTGACATCTGCTTTCTGCAGAGCTATGTTGGTAGACATCGCCTAATTGTATTTGGTAAACTAGTTAGTACCCTATGGGAACCATTTACATGAGGTCCTATGCAAGTTAACAGACTAGCAGCCCCTAGGTACTGAATCATCCTTGGCAAGAGCAACATAGTTGATTGGGGTTACATTAGGCAACCTGCTGTCTCTACGATCCTTACCGGCTGACAATGCATTACGTCCAAGCGGAGTCGCTAATCGACGCCCAATGGGTGTTCCAATCATAGTATTGCTACTGCTGCTCTGAGTCAGTGGCTTCTTTGTAGTTGGCCTTGAACCATAAAGTGCTTCCTGCTCTGCAGCAAACTGTTCTTGCAGACGTTTCTGCTCCTGCAGAAGTGATGACATTTAAGTTAGTTTTGCCATCAAAAGCCTGATTTTCTAGAACCAGGCTTAACTAGGTAAAATAGGAAGGCTAAACAACTTTGTCTATTGGAAAAGGACAAATATATGAGCCAGATCATGTGCACCATGCTGTTCAAGTCAAAAGCAATTGGTAAAGTTCTTTACTAATCTTTTGGGCTCGATTAGCTGTATAGAGAAACGAATTGATTGTTTCCAGGCCACTGAACCAGCCTTTTTAAGTAGAGGATGACAGAGAACATAGTTTTGCTATGATCTGGTATGTCATCAATTGCTTCCATAGTCCAATCAAGTCACAGATTATTTAACAGACTGGACTACTGCTTGAGATCCTAAGCATTTGAAGATAGGCAAGCAGCCAGCACTGCCCTTCTCTGTAAAATTGGGTGCTTTGCTTGGTTAAAATCAACCAAAACCAGTTCTAAAGAAGTCCTCATTCTTACTACTGAAAATGTAAGAAAAGCCAAACAGTCAAAAGTAAGATTTACCCGAGATCGTCGCTTCTCCTCTTCCCTCCGCAGCCTAGACACGTTGTATTCTTCTAGGGAATGCAAGAGAGGAGCCTGAAGATCAGGAACAAATAACACACCCGCAAATACCTAAATATCACTGACTTCAAAAATAACCAGGGGATTTCAGGAATCACCTTGTCATACAAGAAGGGGACTCCATTTTCTGATTCCCAGGCTTTAATTTTTGCAGTCAAAGTTTCTACAATAGCTGCACAACCATAGTTATGAAAGTTAGACCAACACATTTAGAACAATGAAAACAAAACAAGTACATACAGTTAAATTTTTCTTCGCAATTTTCTACTCTCCATAGACAATTCACTGATGTGTTCAGTGTTTGCTTAAATATAACATGTTATCCAAATTACTCCAAAAATTGAGCTTAATCACTCATCCTCTTTTGGACATTACATACCTGAATGGCCTAACTTACATAGTCTGAATTCCTAATCTGTGACAGATAAAGTATAAACAAAAGTAATCTAAATAGAGCCAGGTTGAGCTCACATGGTATTTTGCTGACCAGAATCCTTGCTTTCTCTGCACGTTTCAGATTCTTGTGTGCTCCTCTTCCTGCACTATAACGATTTTCATCCTGAAAATGAAAAACAATGCACAAGAGCTTATAGTTAAAATACAGCAAAAGTAATAACAAATTATTTCCTCTAGGCGATTGTTTACAGCAAATGCTAATTGATTTTCTTCAAAGCTCTTACTTTTTCATAGTCATCAAGCCACTTTTCTTCCTCAGATGCGCATTTCCATTTCTCCACTTTATCCAAAATATCCTTCCTACTTAAAGCCAGCTCTTTTGCTTTTGCAATTTGATCGTCCATGCTGGAGAGTAGATCAGACATATCTGTGTTACCTGTCAAAGCATAGTTCAAGTTATAAACAAGTAATATCACTACCAAACAAAAACTTGAAAGACAAACAAATTGGTGCATGATTTAGGAGGAAGAAAGAAGATTGGTTAGCATAATTCTGCAACCCAAGTGTTCTTAAATGGGACAGGTTGATTCATCAAATTACACACGAGGGTGTAGGTAATGAAACTTCAAGACAAAACAACAGAAGCAATAAAAATTCACTGTCAAATGATTAAAAAGAAAAAACTGAAAGCCCAGTTCTGTTGTTTCGACACAAGTTCCGACCCTGACTGTTATTGAATCGCAAAAGGATCATGTAACATGTAACCTTGAGCAGAAAATGGAAGGATCTGAAGAGAGGGGAGAGGAAACAAAGATAAAGAAAAATGTAAAAGAAGTCTTCTATGGAAAAAGAGCATTGGAAGATACCAGACCTATAAAAAAAAGGAGGCCTAGAACCTCCATTGCTAACACTTAGCATGTAAATTCCTTTCAACAATCAAGCCCTGGAAAGATGGGAAGAGACTAGCTAACAGACCAGATTCTATGAGGTTAATGAGAATCTCCCTTGCTGAATCACTATCCACATCCACGTGAACTGCTCTGTAGATTTCTTCGAGTTCATTCTGCCTCTTGAAGATCAATTCCTTCATCTTACTGACTTTGAGGATGTTCAACCTCTCAATTTCAACCTCAGCCTAAAAAGACACCAGCAGTTATTTCAAAATCTAGAATTTTGATCGTACAAACTGACATTGCCCACCAGAAACATCCTTTCCCCAGCTAAAAAGAAGAGAAATAAATGCAAGAAAAGTAAAAGGCAAGGCTACCTGCTCAATGACTTCAAGGGAAAGACACCCTTGTCGTGAAACATCATCCACCAAGGAAGAAACTAAAGCAGTAACATGCTCCAATTTTCTTTGCTCTTCAAGAGGTGTGTCCATGAGGTTCCATAGCTCAATCAGCAGTTTTCCTAGATCTTGAAGCTACAATATGGAAAAAAAGTGGGCATGAATCTAAGAGAAGAAACAGAACTTTTAAGCAAGCAATGGCGATGGGTACTAATTACAAACATATCCACATGAAGCAGATATTATTAATACATTGAAGACAAATGCAAATATTCTGAAGGACATAGTAGTTAAGTGTCTTTTGTTGCAACAAAATAGTTGTTTTGCAGATGGAACTCCTTCTATTTAGCATCACTCAGGGTCTGTTTCCCTTTCCTTGTCTTTTTTGCCCCTCAAACTTCCGAACTATGAATAGAGAAGGTCTCTAATGATGCCAACACTTGCATGCTCTTAACGGAAAAAAGAAGATAGGGTTCATAAGCACAAAGATTGGGCACGGAACTGAAATTTCACTCAAAAGTCACCTTTTGTAACCTTTGCTTCTTCTCCTCTTTCAGTGACTGCATCATGCTTGTTAACCTAGCCAGGGTATCGTTGCTGATGCTCTTTGGGTGGACACTTGTAGCATCTAACAAGCTAGGATGAACATCAGTTACAACCTTTGTGAAATCAATAGACATCACCACTGAGAGCTGATGGATTGTGCTAATGTTGCTATTGACCTTTTGTAACCTAAAACTCTAAGAATTAAACAAGAGCAGAAAAAATAAAAAACGGTGAGATATAATATGGTATTCCAACTTAATAACACAATTAGTTACACAACCTTTTCGGTTTGGAGTTCCTTAAGGTGACACTTCAGCTCCCCTAACTTCTTCACTGTCAAATCATGTTCATTAACGTGAGGATCAGCAGGCTTGATAGAGCGATCATCCCCTGCAATTTCAGCACAAATACGAGCAATCTGCGACTGTGTCTCGTAGAATTCTTTGACTCTTTCTTCCTTCTTTTTCCTCAATTCCTCAATAACAGGTTTTACAGTAGACATTTGTTGCTTAAGAGGTCCTTTTCCCTTATAGAAGAGTACAAAAGGGATTCAATCATCAAAAATGTTTGTTCACAGGATAGTGAACTTGCATGAAAATAACTACAGCAAAAAGTTTCAGCCTTTAAATTTTACCAACCCGTCTTTTCTTCCAATTTGGATAAGATGGCAATAATTAATTGGACAACGAATTATTGGAAGTAAATAGCACCCAAAACAAAAGGAGACAAAAAGAGAATGTACAAACCTTTGAAAAGGAGGCATTTTCACCAAGAGAAGAAAGAAGGGTGGTGATTTCAACTTCAATCTGAGCTAATGTTTGAAGTAGATCAGCTTTATACTTTCTACTCATATCCACTTTCCTGCGGTAAATATCAAGACATTCCTGCTCCAGTTGTAGAAGCATCTTGTCCCTTTCGCGGTCACTCTCCCCAATTTCGTCCCAAATTATCTAAAGAACAACACAACCAACATCCAATCTAAGTTTAATTCCCTTCCCAAAACTAAGAAAAACAATCTTTTGTATCATGGATAGTTTCCAGTACTCAAATTCGATTTAGAACTCGAAAACAAAGCAAAACACACATCAATTTGTTAATGACAATCAGAAAAGAAAAAAAAAAGCATTCCTTACTTGCAATTGGGACCGAACTTCACTAGTCCACCGAAATTAAATTAAAGACTTCATTTTTTATCATAAAAACTTCAAAGAATTCGTCATATCCCTTAACCCTCTTACAACAATAACTTCACCAAAAAAAAAAAAAAAACAGAGAAGGAAAAGGAATGCTCAACCTGAAGCTCCTGAAGAAGAGAAGCGCAGGTGGTGTTGGTGGGAGAGGGGGTAGGCAAAGTCGTCATTTTTCACGCAATGGAGACAACAACTACTGTACTGTTATGGGTAATTGTGCAACAGGCGTACATAAACTCCCTCGAAACCCTAAAAATTTGTGAAGAAGATGATTGGATCTGCAAAGAGAGAGAACGCTTTCTTTCCTTTTTTGGGATACTCATACTTTCCATATATATATATACATTTGGGGACAAAATGAATCATTGCGAGTTTTGAAGACGAGATTTTGGCGCCAAAAGAGTCATGTCCAGATTGGGCTTGGACTGTTCAACAAAAAGGGCCTGGCCCAATGTAGCTTTGTTTATTGAGATAGTCTTTATAAATTATTTTCTTTTTTTATCCAAAGTTATCAAATATTACAATAATTAAATATTGAATTGAATCACATTTTATAAAAATTATAAATTCTTCATCATATCATAACTTGGATGCATTAACATTATATCATAATATTAAGACCACAGTCGAAATTATTATTAAAATTTATTTAAAGTAAGCATTGTGATTATTATTTATTATTACAATTATATAAGATTTTAAATTAATTATAT
>JAOQMP010000005.1:1951950-1977039 GCA_027563575.1 Erythroxylum pedicellare | reverse complement strand
CAATACAACTGTCCAATATAATAATTGACCATTTTGTAATTTTTAAAAAAAATTTAAAACTATTTCATAAATTTAAAAAATTACATGAAACGGTTCCCGATATTAACCGATATAAGTGTTGTACCAAAATTCAATCCAGTACTAAATTCAGTACAGTATTTATAATATTGTTTATAACATATACAATATCTTCACACTACAAACATATGCTGCCCTCTTCTTTTCTTACTTCCATTTGTTTTCTTATGTCAACTTGTTACTAATCATGTATCAACACAAACATAAGAACACAAAAGAACTCCCAACATAATCACACAACTAGAACACAATGTTACAAATTAAGATTTTCCAAACAAGTTGGATACCTCCAACATGCTTATAATATAGGTTTAAACACACGTTGTGCAATGATGAGATCACGTCTCGACTTTCTGACTAGAGTGGGGAGGTCCTCTACCTTGTAATTGTACACAACCTACGTGGCATCCAACTTGGCAAGCACGATTGGTTGAGTTGATCAATCCCATACATATTGGCATGCAATCATGCATGCAGTCTTGAGCACTCCCCTTTTGTTCTTGTTGGTCATTGCAATTGCAAGAGCTCAATATCAATGAAACCATCATCACTAACATCCTCCTTTTTCTGTAATATGACATCTATTTGTCTAGTTCTTGGCTTTCTTTCTTTTTACATGCATATCCTAATAAAGCTCACATCTTTTTACTCTTTCATGGCTTCTTAGTTCCCTTTTCAATGGAGGAAAACACGGCTCTACAGTCCATATCAATGGTGGACAGCTGCCTAGAGCCTCTCTTTAAGATGAGAAATTCTTGGTAATTAGGTTGACTTATTATTCTATTGTTAAGTTATGCAAACTTATCATCCAATGGTTGCTTTAATTTGGGGTCATAAATAGCAAAATAAGTAGTCTTAATAAGTATAAATAATAAGGTTTGAGTTTATTTAAAATTAATATAAGCGTGTTTAAATCAAATTTAAATATATTCAAATTAGATTTGAATTATACCGGGTTAAGTTTAAATTTTATTTTAAATTTAATTAAATAAATTTTATAAATTACCTTTTTTTGGATCTATATATATATATATATATATATAATACAGATACAAATTCAATAACAATAATATCTAATATTAATTAAAAAATTAAAATTACATAATCATATATATAATTTATATAATATAGAAGGTATCCTTGAAGGTGAGCCAAAGGGGTAGGCTCCACCTATTACCATTGATTGACGCAGCACACCGTCACGTGACTTTGACTACTCCTTTAGTCCTATCGTCCGATCCGTTTCATGCGCTTTAGTCTCGTCAATCCCTCTGTCTATCTAAAACTCGCTCTCTCTCTCTCCGTTGCTTTCTGAGGGAAATCTAAACAAAGCCTTCGAAGCGATTGGATTATGTCGCGTCACAGCAACAGCAACACCTACCGTCTTCGAGACCCAGAATTGCAATGCTGGACCCGTAAAGAAGTGCATGCATGAGCGTTTCTCGGATTTTGATTCCATAAAACCAAATGGGACCTCACAAAAACCGATTTTGATAATGACCCAGTTCGTAGATATTGCCAATACTAAAGAAAGTATAGTTCTTTTTCAGATTTAGATTTGGATTGATAGAATAGATTACGTAGGTTGAGATAGAATAGAACAGAGGGGGAAATTTTGTATTAGTATGTCTGAGTTGGTGGCCCGTACAGGTCGACATCAACAGCGTTATGAGGGCGGTTGTCGCCTTGTTGCTGGGTATTTCTTCATTTTTTTGGTTAATTTTGCAAATATTCATTTCGTGTTATTTTCAATGGAATGATGTTTTTGAGGCGATTTCTTTTACCTTAATATTATTTCGATGCATTGGTGAATGTCATTATCACTTACGTCAAAATTTAGCTTTTTTGTTTTGATTGGATCGTGGTTTCTTGATCATAAGTTTACGGCGTTCGTTTGTTAATGGCGGTGATTGACTATTCTTTTTCCTTTAAAAAGGTTTTTTCTTTTTTTGGGTGGAGGATGTGGGGGTGGCGCCGTGGCGGTCTTATGCAGGGAGATGAAAAGAAGTCTTTGTAATGAACTAATGATGAATGCACTGTCTCTCTCTTTCTTGCTCGCTCTCTTCCTGTCTATGCTTAATGGAGCTGCGGATCATATTCTTATTAGTTTCTGATGTTTGTCTCTCTGATTAGACTGATTTCTGGAATAAATTTAGCTACGTGACTTTGTTTGCTTGGTGAAATGTGAGCTGGAGATATACGGTTGTAAGCATACGTTAACCTTTTCATGGTAGGTGGTCACTTTTTCATTTTAATGGGTATTTTAACTTATTTGGCCTACTTTGAGAATTTGGGATGTGGGGTGTAATCTGAATGGTTTTCACAAGTGGACTCCATGAATTAATTGCAAGGAAGTGCTAGGGTGCGGGTTGTTGACTAGTTACTTATGTTGAATCAGCTTTCCGCTCTGCTCTATACCTGACAAATGATTTTTCTCATAATAGAGTGCTCATATGTTTGTAAGTTTGATTGTCGCTCCTCGAGTGCTTTTTACGTCAAATGGTTGTTTGATTAGATGCTGTTAAAGCCGCTCAACTCAATAGTTAAGTTGCTAAGCCAGTGTATTTCATTGACAGGTGCATTCCGTTTCGATATAGAGCTTATGATACTAATGGTGATATTGAATGTGAAAAACTTGTTGAGGTTCTTATGATTAACACACCAAGTGGACCAGGTCTACTTTTTCCAAAGGTATGAACAGTACGCTTCTCTCCCTTTCTGAATGTGGTTATTTATCCATTGGTTACTCAATGCTACTTGTTTGTTCTCACATTGAAGTAGAATATGACTTCAAGATCATTTTACTGATTGGAGTTCTGGACATTATCCTGGCATTTGCATCACATCCATAAAGGTCAATGTTTAAGGCCAAATGCAGTTGTGGGCATTTCATTTTCACTTAATTTTGTGTTACTTGGCTGGATGATGAAGGTTTGCATGCCATCCTACTATGGAGGAACGAAAGATCGACTAATAACCCTCATAAAAGTATCTTGAGCATCCAACTATCTTCTTTTTATGCTGCATCTACATATGAAAAATGTTCGGTAATTAGTCATAATTAGTTTCCTTTCATATTTTCTTGAAGGGAGGGTGGGAAAATGATGAAACTGTTGAAGAGGCTGCCGCAAGAGAAGCTATAGAAGAAGCTGGAGTTCGAGGTGAAATAATGGTAACATATACTATTATGCTTACCCTTAGTAATCAGGTTATGGAACACTAATGTACCAATAATAAAGTGTGATAGGAAGAACCGTTGTTTAGCATATAAGTATTAAAGGATGCCATATCTGTAAGATCTTTGGTTAATATTTGTATGTTAACCCTTATGAAGGAAACTGAATGCCACTCAGGAATATGTAAGATCAGACTTGAGTGCAAAATGGTTTTTTTTTTCCTTCTCAAATTGCTGTAAAATCAGGTTGATGGCACAAGAGGACTGTATTAAGAAGTGTTGGAGGCTGGGAAAATGGAGTTCTCTGCTCTGTGAATGCTTGTACCTTGATGTTAAATAACCGGTTGAAGTCTGGTAATCGAAATACTTTCACATAATTGTCATAAAAAATAAAAATAATGTCTCATGCATAAGATATCTATGCAACTTCCTTGACCAACCTCTAGATCCTTTTACCTAGGACTTGTTCTCTGGCAATTTAGTCAAGAAGGCAATCTACTTTCTGGCACTCATAGCAATTGTTTTACATTGTCATCCATGTACCTTGATGAAAGTAAATACTTCTTTATCTCTGAATTTTAGGATTTTATTGGTGACTATCACTTCAAGAGTAAAACACATCAAGACGAGTGTTGCCCAGAAGGTTTATGCAAAGCTGCAATGTTTGCCTTGTTGGTTAAGGAGGAGCTTGAGTCATGGCCGGAGCAGAGCACTCGAACAAGAAGTTGGTTGACTATACCTGAAGCAGTTGAGAATTGTCGGCACAAATGGATGGAAGAAGCTCTAGAGCAATTTTCGGTGTGGATTACAGATAATACAGGGAAGGATTCGGCAGATCAAGATTGATTTGCCACATGCATAAAGAGAAATGTCATGTTAGTATTTGCATGGTCACAAAAACCCCTGATAAATTGCCAGGGAGTTTTTTTTTTTAACTAGCTGTTCAAGAGAACATTAGTAAACGTTTTCAGAAATTAAATAGCTACTTGTTTTGGTTTGTTACAGAGTCTTGTTCGTGTTACTGACCTCTGATGCATTTTATTTCAGAGGGTTAATTCATATGATTAGTGGTTTAAAAATTGCTTGATGTATAACTTTTATTCAGAAGTTTGGCCGTTTAGGTACAATCATAATTTCAATAAAATCACCTTACTTCTTCAGAGCTCGCACTAATTGAAGTTTTTCACCAATTATGTCTGCTTGATGAAGTCAAAAGAAAGGGCTCTGAGTGGTCTCAAGTTGCCGAGGAAGTTTTGATGAGATGTGATTTGGTTTTAGTTCATACAGAAAGTCCAATAACATTGCCTAACACGATCTAACATTAAGGCTCTTCCACATACTTTTGTTTTTTATAAACCTGGTCGGCAGAAACAAGCTGTACATAGCAGAGAGCTTTAAACTTTCTGAACCATCCATCCTGCAGAAAACTGTGTCATCTCTCTGTTGCTACAATTGTCTTTTGTTGCTTGTGTCTTCTCAAGCTTCCATCACTTGGTTTGGTTCTTGATTCATTCGAAATAGCTTCTTTTGATGAACATGTGAAGCTAAGGTAGCTTAAATTGTTTCTAGATTGGTTTTAAGATAGAAAGATTTCTAAGCTACTGATCTTGTTGCTTTTACCATATCAAAAACTATAAGCTTCCCTTTTCAATTCCCGAAGTTGACGACTTTAGATTCTTTCACGTATTCTAGGAAAGCCAATTGAGATGAGACAAAATTTCAGAACAGAAGTGCAGAAAATTACAAGAACTGTGAAATTATGAACTAGAACTATGAAGTATTTACATAAAACTATTCTAACAAGAACTGATCTAGGATCAGCAGTAGGAAGGAAGATCACAAAAAACCAAAAACGAAGAGGAAGAGTGGTTAAAGTTTCTCCTCAAGCAACATGTAACTGAGACGATCCATGGAAGAAACTTGATTGAAGTAGGTTCGTAAGACCAGCTTCGAAAGGAGGAAAAAGTTCATCAAACGACTCAAAGACTGAATCAGAGCTCGTGGATGGTTCCTCCTCCTGATACGAGCTCATGAACGGAAAGATCACAGGTTGTTGAGGATCTTCATCAACAATCCTCCGTTGAGGAACAATTACTTCATTATCATCATACATGTGATGACCACCACCATTAGCGTCCACAAACCTGGTGGCATCCGAGTCTTTCCCCGTGAGTTGCTGAACGAGAGCTCTGAACTCTGAAGCATTAGCCGTCACCTTCATGGGACTGGATATGTACACAACTTTGATGGATCTCTTGCCTCTTTTCCCAACATTCTTGCTCTTCGTCTTCACCCCAAGTGAATCCATCAGCAACCAGCAACAACAACAAAATGACTCTGATGGGTTGATGACTGCTTCATGAATCCGATGATAGCTAGGTCTATATAAAGAGTACACGAGCTGGGATCTTTTGGTTATGTGTCAAAAGGTGATTTCTTAGAAAGTGATTAGGTTGGAAAAAAAGGTTTAACAAGTTGGGATTGCCGTTGATAAGTGGAAACTTGTAGGAAACATCCTTCCATGAAAAGGGTGAATAGAAGTTTCCATCAAAGATCCTTACATGACCCGTAAGATCATCGTATGGAATCCCTAGTGACACCTAACTAGGTAATGTTTGATACGTCGGATTCAATGCAAGAAAAAAACGAAAATGGATATGTAGCACGTGCGCAGTCTCTTGTGACCCCGAGGAAATGGATATTAAATTAAAAATGATTCTATATATATGAATGAAGCAACTTGAAAGGCATTTCAATAAATATCACTTTTAGACGTAATGGTTGAAGTTGTGTGTGTGAAAGGTTGAGATTTGGATAAGGAAAGGGTTTGGGATGACGAACCATCTTGCGGCCATGAACGCAGCAGACAACGACACCATCGGTTTTACTTTTATCTATGTAATCAGCTTGACTTGACCTTCCAGAACAAGAACCAGAACCAGAACCAGAACCCCACATATATATATATATGTTATTATATTTTATTGATACGTGGCTTCATCAGCTCCAACCATTTTATGAATGCATGCCCTTTTAAAAAATGGTACTAAAATAGACAAGTCGTTGCCGCCAAGTGACTAATTGGCTCGTTTGTTGACTACTACTAAAATTTTTTATCCTCCCAATTCGGTTCAGTTTGGTTCGGTTCGGTTCAAAATTAATGTCTTAATTTGTGGATTTCGGGATCGGGTTTGGATTTGAACCGTTTAGGTCTGATCCGACTTCAAATTTCGAATATATTAAATAAAACGATATTGTTTTAAATAAAATTAGTTGTTTTTATAAAACTTTGAATCAGACTCGGCCCCTAACGTAAAGTTTTGGAATGGAATGGTTGCGCCGAACTAATTCATTCGTTTGTTGGGATGTATATATTACTAAATTCATCTTATTCAAATCAAATTGGGTTTAGTCTCGATTACAAACCTTAGGCTTAATCGAGCTTCAAACTGAACTCGAGCTTGAGGAGTTCAAGATTGGCTCAATTTGAGACGTGAATGTATTAAATAAAATAGTATTATTTTTAAAATTTTTATCAAAAATAAATTAATTAAGTCTTTTTGACGTTTGAATTCTTCATCTGTGAAATTTTATTTAATGAAGATTTGAAAAATTGTGATCTTAAATTAGAAAATGAATTAGTATTGTATTCCTTTTCTTATTTTCTTGTATTTATTATTTCTGTTTTTAAATTATTTTATATGATTTTTTATAATTAAGAAGTAATTTGTTCCTCAATTTTCAAATAAACCAAAAAGTAAATATACAAAATTCAGTCTCATACAATAAGAACTACTATATTTTCTATGTTATTTATAATCTATTTTATTTAGAGTAACTTAATCTATAGTAATAATTGCATATAATATGAAATATATATAAATTATAAATATTTTATAAAATGATTTTTGTCAACCTTAAAAAAAAGACATAACTGCAAATACTGACCCTGGAATTGGGGTAGTTAAACTTCAGCAGCAAAACCTGAAAGAAGGATTTAGAAGTTGCTCTTGATCTTTGAAAAACAGATTGAAACATTGCATTGATCAGCTAATGAACAACTGTAATGGTTTTATGTTTCAAGTTAGTCCCAGAAAACAAGATATTTTTGTCTCTCCATTGCGATAAAAATACGAGCGAAGCGAAAAGAAAACGATCAACTATGTAAACAACTAGGAAATACAACAAATGCTGACCCTGGATCTGGAGTAGTGAAGCTTCTGATTTCTGACACTATATCTGAACCTACAAACTGGAGAAGCAAAAATATCCTACGTTTTGAACACGAGTTATCGGCAGCTGTATCGACCTGATTCTCTGCGTGTCACTTTCCATTCTGATCATTCTCTTGGTCGGGCGAGCCAGAGGGAACTAAGAGCACGTAATCTGGAAAAGTAGTCGTGAATGGCAAGAAGTGCACGAGCGGACTGCCGGGTTGTCAATATTCTGTGCATTTGCTGTAGCGTTTGCTGCCGCAAGTTGTCAGCCTGAGTTCTCAAAGTTCATGAATTTGATTCAGGTATTAGAGAAGTTGATCAACTAGGGTTTACTAGAAAAGTTATGGAGGCAGAAGAATGGTATAAGTTACCCGAAAGCTGTTACCTGCCGAATAAAGCCTTCGAGGGTTCCCAACTTTCCCATGGCCATGGCCATCTGACCCATGTAGTTTGCTACATTTCCAGATGAGCCTGAGGAGCCTAGTGATCCACTCGACAAAGTTTCAGCAAGAGACTGCTGCAATGCCTCCATTCCTTGAGATAATGCATCTTCTGCTTGCTGCGAAGATTGCTGCAAGTTGCTAATGCCCACCAACTGCTGATCCGTCAACGGTTCCAACTGGTTCACCAGAAGCTGCAGTGCAAGGGTATACGTTGTTATGTTTCAGGAACAAAAGAAAGCATGAAAACCTTAAAACAATTAAAACATCACTATGATAAAGAACGTGGAGGATAAGATCATAAACACTTCCGAGAAGTATCTACATGCCAAACGTTCACAAGAAGAAGAAGATGAATCAGCACCTTAAGGAGCTCAGAGGATCTGAAGCCCCCAAGCCACAAGAAGCACCTCTCAGCAGGTGTCTTCCACATGCCAGAAAGCAGATGGAAAACATCAGCCTTGGCAGCGTTGCTTTTCAACCTGAAAATTTCATCGTAGTGAGCCATTATACCATCAATGATGATCCGAAGTTCTCCATCACCAGCATGAGAGTTGACAGCTGACCGCAGTTCGTTAATTTGTCTATTTTGCTCTTCGAGCCATCTTGCATATTCTACATCAAAAGCCATGGCCCCTGCAAACCATGGCATCTTAGAAAGACTGATAAACATAGCATCTTAGAAAGACTGATAAATAAGCTTAGAACGTAGGCTTGAGTTAGCTGTTTGAGGAATTTGCAGAAAATTGAGACAATAACAGCTGATCCAGAGATGCATGCAATAATGCAAGTACAGGAATATCTACAGCTGAGAAACATACATTGAACATATACTTGGTCAAGGAAGATGTTAAGGACAAATACAGGGAGAAACAACACGGGAAATTAAGGATGTATCAAGAATAATGATGCCGTCGTATGAGATACGTAGTTTCCATAGCCACATGTTCCATTTCATTTACAGGATAGGTTAATGAATCAAAAGAAACGTGTTCTATGTCCAGCGGAGGAAGCACTGTTATGTATCTGTTGTAACCACTTTCCAAAATCATATCTGATACGAAAAACTACGTTCCCTCTCTATGAATCTCATTTTTCTGACCTCTCTAATTTCTTCTGGAATTTACTTCTCTCTATTGCCATTTCATTCAAGTTTTGTCATCTTCACTAAAAATTCATGCTACATTTTAGTACCAGGGCAGGATGCACCTCGGCACAGTGTCAAAGGTACAGGAAACGCAACATTAAGAAGGATTGAAGAGACCATAAGAAGCCTCCTGGAAGCTCCAATGCGAAATGAAAATTATTGATAGAAAATCATAATCAGATGGACAAGCAAGAAAAGGAGTTAGGGCACCTAAAGATGATGGTTCACCAGTTTATACAGAAATATGGGAAGAGCAATGAGCCCATATCTGCAGGAAAGGAAAACACAGGCTCCATAGCCAAACATTCCACTCACAATGAGATTTACATTGTACCCACAAGGTTCAGGATTCAACGGAGCAAGAGCAAGGGTAAGAAAATGGCTTTACAAGTGTGAAAAATTTTTCACCTTCGATCACACTCCTAGCAATCTGAGAGTTGGAATTGATGCTATGTATCTTAAGGGTCAAGCTCAGGTGTACAACCAATTGGTATTAAAAAACAAAAGCCAGTAGGAATCCATGTGGGGTGGAAGAACCTGTAGATGACTTTAAGGAGTTAAAACAACAAGGTTCAATACAAAGATTATTGCCCCCAATTAAAAGTACTCAAACAAATTTAAAACAACAAGGTTCAATACAAAGATTATTGCCCCCTATTCGACAAGTACTCAAACAAATTAGTATTGCCAGAAAAACTATTTGACAGGGCTCTTTTTAAAGGGCTTTAAACTTGAGTTGGAGCTCACCATGAAGCTGCTTGAACCCCAAATCCTCCACCAGGTGTACATGACGGCAAGAAAATAGAAGGTCGTAGTAGCAGCCAATGCTCATTTGCATCATCTAAAAGGGAGAACTAAACAAATCCATAATGCTAGAAATATGGGCAAGGCATGAACAAGGCTCTCACACCAACAACCAAAAACAACACCTATCACAAAGACCAATCTGGAGAGTGGAATCCTATCTACTCCTAGAAAACAATGAGTCACCAGTAAGACTAATTTCATAAAAAATAACAATGGCTCGAGAATTGTTAGCAATAGAGAGTTTGATGGGAAAAGAGCAAAAAGGTTGTATTTTTGGTGTGATGAAAGGTACACACCTGAACATAAGTGCAAAAGAAACAATTTCAACTGTATACAGTGGATGGAAAGGAAGGAACAGAACTAGATAGGGAAGAGATAACAATGGAGGAGCATGAGGAGTGGCAGAAACCAAATGTGTCCCTTTATGATAGGGCTAAATAACAAGGAAGAATACAAATAAATAATGCCTATGGAGACTCACCAGGGAAAACCTCTGCACATACTTATTGATAATGGGAGCACTCATAATTTCTTAGATTTATCAGTGATTAAAAGAAGGGGCAAAGAATTTGAGGAAATGGATCCGTTCCAAATAACAATGAGAGAAGGTCAACTGAACTACCATCGACTTTGCAAGGGATTTACATGGAGCTTGCATGGGGTGAAATTCAAAATTCACAACAAATGCATTGATGATTACCTTGGGAGGTTGTGGCACGGTCCTTGGAGTTTAATGGCTAGTTTCACTAAATGATGTGTTGTGTAACTTCAAAAATCACATCACAGGCTTCAACTGGGACTCACCAATCATTATTGGATATTCAATAAGCATTATGGGCAATTAGCAATGCCTTTGACAGAAATGCTTAAAAAGCAAGCTGCTAGAAAATGGAAATGGATTATGAACCGATAGCAAACCATTGAGCAACTTAACAAGGCTCTTACATGTGCCCCAGCCTTAACACTACATGATTTGACTTAACCATTCACTATAGAGGCTGATCCAAGTGGGACGGGCATATGAGCAATTCTTCAACAAATAAGCATTCCATTGCATTTTTGAGCAAGACATTAGCAACAAAGCATTTGGGGCTCTCTACATATGAAAAGGAGTTCTTGGCAACCAGCAAGGCAGTCAAAAAGTGGCATCATTACCTGAATGAAAGAGTGTTCACAGTGCAAATAGACCACCAAAGCCTCAAACACCTCCTAAAGCAGAGGATCTCCACTTCCTTTCATCAAACTAGGCTGCCTAATTTACTAGGTTATGACTTTAAAGTGGAATATAGAAGTGGTAAGGAGAACTAGGTAGCAGACGTCTTGTCCAGGACTTCTAGTATTGAACTCTCAACTTATAACCATATCTCAGGTACACACTAACCTACTTGAGGACATTAAGAGGAGTTAGGAAGGAGATGCCACTATCCAAGATCTAATCAAGAAATTCGAAGCCGAAGAGGTAAATTCAAACACTTATGAATGGAAGAATTGCTTAGGGGGAAGGGAAGAGTTGTAGAGTTTGAAAAAAACCTGGGAGATAAGCTGATATCGATAGCTTATGATAGCCTTCAAGGGGGTCATTCTGGAGTTGCGCAACAACAATTAAAAGAATCCAAACTACGCTTTAGTGGAAAATATTGAACAAGGATATTAGAACCTACATCAAGAACTGCATAAGTTGCCAAAGGAACAAAGATGGTAATGGTGCTTACCAAGGGTTATTACAGTAACTTTCAATGCCTGAAGAATGTTGGAGAGAAATCAACATGGACTTCATCAAGAGATTACCTACTTCTAGAGGCAAGACAATTATATTTGTGATTGCAGATCACCTTAGCAAATATTCTCATTTCATTGCTGTTAAATACCCTTACACTGCCCCAGAAATTGCACAATTATTTATTGATCATATTTTCAAGCTTCATCGAAAGCCAGAGGCTATTGTGAGTGATCAAGACTCCTTGTTCCTAAGCACTTTTTGGCAGGAAATGTTCAAATTGAAAGGAATTAGCTTGAGATTCTCCAAGGCCTACCACCCACAATCTAATGGACAAACTGAAGCTGTCAATAAGGTCTTAAAAAGCTACTTGGGGTGCTTCTGTGGTAAGGTTCCAAACAACTGGTCAGAATGGATTTCTATGGCCGAACGGGGGTATAGTACCACTCATCACACGACTACTAACTCCACACCAATTGAGATTCTTTACACTTAGCTTCCGCCATTGTATTTTCCTTACTTTGCAAGGGACTCAAAAATCCTAATTGTAGATCAAGCTATGAGAAACAGGGAAGCATCTTTGTAAGTTGCAAAGTTTTAACCAAAAAGGGCACAACATCGTTTAAAGCAACAAGCAGACAAGAGGTGATCACCTAGGGAAGTCAAAATAGGTCACTGGGTGTTCTTAAAACTCCAGCCTTACAGACAACATTCATTGCAAAAGAGCGTCCATCACAAGCTTTCCCCTTTACACAATGGACCTTATCGAATTGTGGAGAGGATTGGAAAGGTGTTGTACAAACTTCACTTGCTTGCGGAATCATTGATCCAGCCCACATTCCATGTCTCACAAACTTAAAAGGCACATTTTTGAGCTTGAACCTATATCTGGAGAGCTACCAACACAACTCAACCATGCAAACAGAGCTCCAACAGCCATTCTGGCACTATAATAAGCCTGTCATACAAGTGGTAGTCCCCAGGTGAAGCAATGTGGGATAAATTTTTCAAGCTTCAGAAGTGATTTCCAAAAGCCAACCTTGTGGACAAGGTTTTTAAAGAGGAAGGCAATGTTACGGACAAATAGAGGGAGAAACAACGCGAGAAACAACGGTCATATCAAGAATAAAATGATTATGAATTACGTAATTTCCATAGCCACACACACCACTTCATCTACACGATAGGTTAATGAATCAAGAGACACGTGTCTTATGACCAGAGGAGATGCATTACTATGTATTCATTGCATCCACCTTCCAAGATAGCTATGATATGAAAAACTACCTTCTCTCTTTATGAATCTCACTTCTCAGACTTCTCTATAATTAATTCTAGAATTTACTTCTCTCTATTGCTATTTCATTCAAGTTTTCTACTCTTCACTAAAAATTTGCGCAGCAGAAGAAAGAATAGATGTTACCATTTCCACTCATTGAATGAGCTTGATCTCCAGAGCTTGATATAAATATACCCTAGAATCAAAAAACACAAAAACCAATTGTGATAACAAATAAAAACTCAACATGGAAATACTAATTATTAAGCACAAAGCATCAAGTAATTGAAATAATCTTCTTTTGACAAAGAAGCTTTTATTTGAAGCTAATACCATATAACTTACTATTTGAACATTAACATCACAAATTTTTGCAGAAACATAAGACATCACTAATTTGATTATTTATTCATCCAATACTTTAGTATCATGAATGCAAGCTACTGTGGTACAAAGTCTAGCATTAATTCTGATATGCTTTACATGGATCAGAAATCACATTTCTATATGACAAAGCATCAACTAAATCTAACCTGCTGTCTTGCTCTTTGAAGTTCCTGTTCCAGTTGGGTCAACTTTAAACGGCTACTTTCCAGCTGCTGGACATATGCCTACAGGAAAAACACAAAGGACACAATTCAACAGAAGAGAAATACTTCAGAAAGATGTATCTCCACATAAAGTGAACAGATAAGCAAGTTCACAGAACATTCACTACTGATTCAAACAAAGGAACTACGACAGAGGTATCTCCACACAAATAGAACATATGTAAGCAAGTTGGCTGAATATTCACGAGTGATTCAAACAAAGGAACTATCTTTCCCCTTCTCTCATAGTGCACTATTTCTAGGGAAGGCATTCATGTGCTATCCAAGCTATGATGCAAAAATGAGCTAGAGATTTGACTAAAGAATCATCTTTTGCCTCTTCTTACCATACTCAACTAATCTTAAGGAACCCTGCTGATGGTTCTGATAAATTGATAATTCTGACTTTTCTGCTGAGAATTTATAGTTTTTCAATCACCATCAAGTGTTTTCATATGATCAAGCCCCATAGTTGATGATCTCACGATTTATTACCGAATGACTAACAGAGCCTAGAACAGCCATGCTAATTTGATGCTCATCAGTAACTTTCCTAGCTACCATTATGCTCAAGTAGTCTTTATGTAACAAGCAAATAAATCAATCTAACATAGATTTAAAATCTGCCACATAACAAGTAAAAACTAAAACTTGCCATGTCCAAATGCCTCACAACAGAAATAAAATTAAAAACAGAAATAAGAAAATGAAGAAGCTTATCAATAATGATGTTTACTTTCTTCCTCAGCCTGCTTTTTCTTGCTGCTTCTCTATTTTGAGCAAGCCTGCGAAGTGTCTGCACTATTAATCAAGTAAGCTTTCAGTCAACACAAGTAGTTATGATTGACTATTGTATATATAACATTTAACTTGACCTTCTGATCCAATTTATCCTTCGACCTGTCACTGGAATCAGAGGCCATAATAGCCATCGATTGTCCTCTATCAATCTGCATGTAAAGGATATCAAAGTGTTAGATTGCAACAAATTCTCAGAATTTGCCCTTGTTCAGATATGAAGGAAATATGTGACAACTGCATAGAGTGGGGTGAGGGAACAGCAGCATGTGGAAATTCTAAGCAGCCAAGAAGCAATCTTGAAAACTACTACCGTCTAAAATAATCTGAAGATTTGCAAAGTGTAGTGTATAATATATACTAACAGAGGATAGAAAGAAAATACCCTTTGACTCTTTTCATCAGTATCTGCATCTGTGGATATATCAGTCCTAGGACTGACATCTGCCATATTGGACTCTCCTCAGTTCTCTGTATGAACACTAGATAAAGATATCACGTTGAATCTGGACCGTTTTCCAAAAGCAACCTGTGACAAACTCGAAAGCGAAAGGATAGGACGAAGTACACTACACACAAGAGAGCCAGAAGAAGACAGTCAATTAGTAGAAGAAAATAGTCCAAGTGATATATGCTTTAACAGGATTGAAGATAAAACCTGCAAGAACCCATATCAGGGATCTTTCACAGAGGAATAACGTAACTTTTGAACATTAAATATCCGCAGATTCTAGGAAGAACAGTTCAACAAGAAACAAAGAATAACATAATCATGGTAATCTTTAAATACAACAATTTTGAAGTTGAAGAAAAATTAACAGCAACCTTGCAAAGGAAATTAAACAGCGACTTCTGAAGTTAATCTTGAAAAGAAAAGGAGGGACAGGATTAAGACACATATATAACCCAAGTTGGATTCACAAGTTTTCGAATATAAATAGATCTATTTGAATCCCAAGATCACAAACCGAACACTCAATCATTAGACACTAAACAATCGAAAGGGAAAGACAAAGAGAGACCCTCGAAGAAAATGCAAGAACTCTCATCAAATATGGACATGAGGATAATCTACTACAGTTTGCACCAATCCAGCAGATTCCATATGCCAAAATAAACCTAGCTGATGAAGCAAAACCTAAAGAAAAGTACTAGAAAATTCTGAACTGAACTTCAAAGGAAGTACAGGACTTACAGCAAAACTTTAAAAAGTGTAGTGGTTGAGATCGAACTCCTCCGCACAACATTAAATTCGAAAGCTACAGTCAACATTTAACAGTAAAAGCCCTAATTCAGGATCGTTCAAGTACCAAACATACACCTTTAAGATGTTGAGAACAGAAAATATGAGAAACACCCAGAAGCCGAAACTAGCAAGAATAAAGCGCCAATTAAGAACTTGTGGATATAGAATCAGTCACCTGCTTCTAAATCCTGAGCTGATTCATCTGCCTTCCAATTCCCCTGGTGAACTAACTTCAGCCTTCAAGCACCTTTAAAACCATACGCAGCAACAAATTGATCAGTCAGACGTGAGTCTGTTTCCACTTAATAAGAACCCACTTCTATAAATCCATCACTATTTCTTACAAGATCAAAGCTTTACAGATTGAGAGAATCGCTGGAGGACGTTCCTATTCGTCTCATGAGAAGTCAACAACACCCACGGACACACACACCCAAAAGCACTGACCTTCGCAGCAAAGCTTGGATGGGATCCAAGAGCTGACTAGAGTTGCAGCAATGGAGCACAACAAACCCAGAAGTTAAAATCAAAGAAACAAACTTTCACTTCTACAGGCAACTATCCAAGTCAAAATAACAGCAGAGTAAGAAACCAAACCAAACCCACCTCACTTGGGATTCTGTTTTTGATGACGATGATGATGATATAATTGTTTAGAAGAAAGTTTGAGAAAAGTATGGTGTATTGGATTGCAAAAAAAATATAAACAAATGATGTGTGTGTATAATTCCAATATGTATGTCTTCTTCTGTGGGATATCTTCCACTTTCAAGACTATTCATTCTTTAATCAAATTTATTTTAAATGGGTAGTGCTTTGACATGAATTTTCTTTAAAGTTTTTTTATTTTTTATTTTTTCATATTTATTACAAGTTCTTTTCTTCTTAGTGGCTTAACCGCCCCAAGGGATAGTGACAACAGTAATAATACAGAGGATCTTGCTTACTGTCTGAAAACAGAGCTTTGGATCCTCTCCACTTAGGTTGTTCACTACACAAGCTCAATAACTATACCCACTTTACTTCTTGCCACGTGTGATACATGACTTTCTCATCATAATATAAAATGGAAAATAATGATTTTTCCCAAATGAAAATTGTAAAAAAGGACATTTATGGTTTGATTTTATAAAATTGAAAGTTGTTATCTTTTTGAATACTTATTAGATAAATTCTCAAAAATAATGAAATTTGAGTTTAAGAAAAAGGTTAAAAGATAATTGGAGATGGCTGATCATTTTATAATACAATTGCTTAAACTTATCAAAAGTTGATTTAAGTTTTGAAGGAAGATATTTCCTCACAAATTTACCTAAATTCAAGTATTTGACACGAGTAAGAATTTGAAGAAACAAGATGGGTGTATTATCCCTCTTCTCAATTATTGGCTTCCAAATGTGGCATTCAAACAATGTTTTAACTTGAGAAATAGATAAAAACAGAAAAGAGAAACTTTGCATTTCAAGTCATTCTTGAAAAGAAAAGTGGAATATTGGTTTCCACCTTTCTAATGCACTTTGATTTGAGGCCCTTTTTGGGATGAAATTCCATTCCCTTATTTTTGACAAAGGTTCAATCATGCCTTCAGTAGAAAGAATTGGGAACTTTCACCAGCTTCTTTATCTCCATCTGCTTTTAGAGATGGCACAAAAAGAGCCCACCCTAATCTCATCCATATTGGGCTCTGTCTCAAATTTGATAACTTCTGTAAGGACAAACCAGATCCAGCTAACCTCGACTGAGAGCTCGAGTCCAGCCCAACCCGTCTCTAATCCGTCTGTTTTCCCTATTCATTTGCTTCTTTTAGGAGCTGTGCTTAGTTTGATCCTTCTTAGTTACCATAACTACTAGTAAATCCAAGTCATTTATTTGGGTCTGGCCATCAATTGTGGTTTCTTTTGGAGCAGAACAACTAAATCAAGTCATAAGCTGACACAAATTTTAATATAGAATAAGTTGCAAGAACAGGAATGGAGTTGGTGACTATCCTTGTTCCTATAGCAGTTGATGCTTTTTTGGCTACAGTAAGTTCCTCATTTCATGGACACTGCATAGACATGTGAGCTACCACAAAAAAGCCATATGACTTGTTCCCACTAGTAACTACCAACACCTTAATTGTTTTGACAAAAACTAGGTCTCATGAAACAGTAATTGGTTCCAAATATAGTGGACAACGGATTCCAACAAAAGAAAATATCAGTAGGAGGAGTTTTATGATTATTTGCTAGTCCACATCAAAAGTGTGTCAAGGGAAAGCACATGCACAAAGGAGACACAATAGTTCAGAAATAGTTGCTCTTATAAAAGTTCTTGAGAAAATCAGAGATGCCTTGTTCCTTAGTGTTTGAATCCTGGGCAAGCCCTTGTCGACCCAATACATATTGCCCGATTATGTGATGCCGCTGCTTAGCATGCTCCGTGATGTTTCCCAGCTCTTCCATTCCCTTAAAAAGCAAAAGATCAATCACCTGCAGTTTTACTCCAATTAGCAAAGTAGAGACATATTCCCAATGCCAAACTACATAATATGCTCACAGTTGAGACATAAATTAACTCTATGACCTGCCAGGGAACTAAAGCAGACAACTTCAAGAACATAAATGTATGGCTATCATGAAAAGCATTCAAGGTCTAAATTGATGTAGATTCACTCAGCTGTACCCTAAGCGCCCAGCTTTGACTACAAACAGTTACTAATGCCAGCCTCAAAGCAAATGAGAGCTAGGGATCAAGGTTTTGCAACTGAGCAGCCATGGGAAGCTGGAAAATTTGACATTTTCAGGTTCAGTTGATTTACCGGATTATTAGATGACCAATTTTTGTGAAAGGATCACTACAAGATACTGAATATGTTAGAAGAACAAGTTTACGGAACTAGGCGAAACTAATCAAACCTTCAACCTCTTTACAAGTTGTTAATTGCTTCCATCCCCTTATAAAGAGATCAAAAAGTCTTAGTTTCTTGAAGTAAAGCGGCTAGCTACTAGCTATACCAATAGGAAAAAGAGAAAGGTCCTCAAATTGTCATTAAAACACTGCAATAAGCCGTTCTTAAATAATTGACCATGACCATGAGCAGTAATATTGACAAACTTCTAGCTTTAACATACTGCAAAGGACAAGAGCGGTGCTTATCAAAACAGTTAAGAACTTTATAACTTCCAAAAGGCAAGGAGACCCAATCATGTTAGAAAGAGGAAAGCATTCCTGGGACACACATAAAGAAACTGAAATCCAGTGGACTTCACATCAAGAAATGAAGTGCTCTCATCTCAAAAGTTATTCACAAATGAATTGAAATATCAGTTTAGGAATTTCACTACCCTCTCATCAAACAGCCTCTTAGGAGAGCATTAAGGTTTCCTGGTTGCTCCTTTTCTGGCTCATTATGGTTCCAAGAACCGTTTTCGTTTGCTTCGTTCATGGCATCATCTATCAGAATATAGGGTTTGTTCTCATTGTCAAACAGAACCCAACAAAGTAACCTATCGTAGTTAATACACGCAAACGAGTCTAAAGATTGGAAATTTGGGGCGATGACAAACATTTAGAAAGAAAAATCCAAACTTTCCCACAGTTTACACCCAGAAGCAACACAAGAAGGATTAAGAAGAGAAAACATAAAATTGGTATGTAATAATAAAGGAAGAGACGAGAGAAACCTTAGGATTGGTCACTTGAGCATGTTTGCGAATCTCAGAGGCGATGGAGGTTCGAAGCTGGGACGCGGTAACGACGTCGTGGAGATTGTAGATATCCATGATAGAAGGGATTGATCTACATGCTGCCTTGAAGAAATCGAAGACGCGAGCTCTTGCCTCCTCCAGACTCGCCGAGTTTGGCGACACCTTCAGGCCTGTCAATCTAAACGCCATTTTCTAGCTCACTCCGACCGAGTCGACTCGTAGTTCATAATATGGAGCTTTAGTTAAACAACAGTGCCTTCTCTCTCCTATCTGATTTTTCAAAAGAATAAGAATATTGTTTTTTTTTTTCAATTATACCTCATTTTTCAATTAATAAAATGTTTTACTTTCCTGAAAATTACAAAAACATAATTAAAAATATTTTTATGAAGTTTGTCTTATTAACTTAAATTTAAGTTTGATAAATTTTAATTAAACCTTTTAATTTTAAATTAATTAAAATCTAAGTTCAATAATTTATTTAAATTAATCAATTCCAAAATATAATTAAATTTAAATTTAAGTTCAAATTCAATTAATTTTACATACTTAAATTTAAATTCAATTAAACAAAATTTAGTCCGCTAAACTCAACCTAATTTATCATATGAAAATAGATTATAGTAAAATTATATATAGGGATGATAATGAATCTAACCCAACCCAATTCATGTAGGCCAAAACTGTATCAAACTCAGGACATTTTAGAGAACCTATAGATCAGAAACAGTCCCACCGACTCGATCCCGGTCAACTTGAACCTATAATATTGACTTCAAGTCGGGTTAAACCGGTCTAATCTACCAACTTTAATTGTATAGAAGGTGAACATTTGAGTATAGTACAAAGTTGGCCATGACATGTATAATACATGTACTACAATGCATTATCTTAACATGCATTTGCTAACTAGAGTGTAATGCATCATATATCATTTTGACAGGCTAAGTAATACTTCCATTACAAAAAAAGTACAGAGAATCAATCATACAAGAAGTCAGAATGGATTGATATTATATGTCTAGTGTTAAAATGTTTGTCATCAAGAAACGGTAGAATTCATTCTCTAGGTTACATTTCTCCACATTCTGCAATCACGCAAGCCAGTTTAGGACGGTTGTTCGGTCCGGTAGCCACGTTCTCTATTTTCCGGGCAACCAGAAGCCCGTCTCCTAGCACCCTCTGCAGATATCAGTATAGCAGCAAATATGGCAAAGTAGTTAGTGGGAAAGCTATAGCAGAAATGGAGTTTTATAGAGAGCAATACTCTCATTTTCATATAAGCAATCTAAACACTTTTCACTTCCACTAGATGCAGCAAGGGATAGAGAGCAACACTCTCATTTTCACATAAGCAATCTAAGCATTTTTCACTTCCATTAGATACAAGGGATTAGATAGAGCTAGTCAGTTCAAGTTTGATTACTTTTTGAATCACCACGGCAGCCTGAACCGATCTTAAAATCACGTTGATTCTCATATCGTACAGTTCAAAGAAAAATAAAATAAAATGCACAGTGGAGTAGAGGGGATACCCCAAACACAACATGCTTATTGTCAAGCCAATCACATTTTGCACAAGTGATAAAGAACTGCAGTCAAATGAAGAAAAAGAATGTATTAGTTCATGTGTGTCAGGTAAAATAAATGAAAATTCTTTTGGAGAATGAGAACGGTTTTACCTGACAACCATTTGTATTTGGCCCACTATTTGCCTGCAATTAGGAGTAAACACACAGTATTCAGTATCGGTGATATAGACCTCTTAGACAGTTAATCCACTAGGTGGACAAGTAATCAACCAGGGCTTATCAGGAACACATGATCTTCCTTCATTTCATATTAGAGGCAAAACATGAGCACTTAGGTTCAATTTTGTATGCGAATTTGAAAAATTTTTCAGAGTTTGAATATGAACTTGTTAGACTCGGAAGAAAATTCAATAGAGACTACCTAATGGAGAGGACCATAAACATACATTACTGACCTATTGCTATTTAACACTTACATTTTGTGATCGCCAAGTGCGGTATATATAGAACACCATATCAAATATAATAACCAGGAGGGACAAAATATGTCATCCACCAACAAAAAGAAATCTAATGTAGAAAGATGACTAATTTGACAATCGTGATTAATTGCACAGTTTCAGAATTCATCATTGTTGACTTTAATCACAAGGCTAACCAAACACAAATGAATTAGAATTGGTGGAGTACGGCCGGATAAAATTTGGCATGAAACAACAGAAAACATGGTCAATACATGAAAAGAATTCATAAGGAAAAATTATCTGATTGTGTAAAACACGAACATCTCTTGCGACAAGCATGTACGTACCATCGACAGTAGACCTGGGCCAGTGTGTTTGGCAATAAAGTTTTCATCTTCAAACTTGTGTCCGTATATTGAAGTGCATCCACTGCCATCACCCTGCATAACGAAGTTACTCCAAGAGTTATGTATAAAGCAAAAGAGATGGGGTCTGATGCAAGTTCTTTGCTACTGATTGTAAAGCTATCATCTGGTGCTTGTAATTTCCTAATTATCCAACAAACCATACTTGTTGGCATTTAAAAACTACCAACTACCATGAATTAATTGACTAACTTTCACCCACTAATATAGCTTCAACCAACTTCATGCCCTAAAATAGGGGTTTCATGACTTCAAAAAGGATCTCTATTTTCCCCCTCTGGAATAACTTATTCAGTAGTTATGATCTTTTTTTTTAAGAGATTTGAGATGGTTATTCTGTAGAATCAGTAGTTAAGGTTTTGAAGATTTCAAGCATGCATACGACGAAGTAAGTATGCTCTTTGCTTTTCTCCAAGATGCTTATTTTCCTTCTTCCTTCATTGCACATTGTCCAGCAGTCTCCTTTTCCCCCTAAACATGAGCTAATCACTCTCAAACTTGGAATCAGAATTCTGAAACTACTTTTTTCCCAGTTTCCTTTAGCAAGTTTTCTCTTTTACCCTTAAGATTTTAGTCTCAAGACTTCACATCCTCCTGGTTGATCAGAATTAATAAGTTCAAAATAGAGAATCGAAGGCATGAAGAACTAAATATCCACCAACCTTTACAAAGTCACCTGCTTGAATCATGAAATCTTTGATCACTCTATGGAACTGACATCCCTTATAACCAACAGGCAAACCAGCTTTTCTGCCATTTCACACAAGAATAAAATAAACAATCAGCAATAACTTGCACCAATCTGAACACTGCCAAGGAGGCTTAAAACTCATCCTCAAAAATAATTGCACAAAACAACAAAAAGAAACACATAATACAAACACAAAAAGGGCATCCACAAGCTCAAGTTGTTAATGGGTCAGCATCCATAAGTGACACCAACAAACAGGCATTTCAATAAAAGCAAATTCTTCTAATACGATGAATCATTAGCTAAGAAGTTCCGTACGTAGCCATCCACCATATCACAACAAAGCAAAGAACTTTCATGAGACAAAAAAAGCAAAGGCTAAGACTAAGAGGGGATGTCAAAGCATAATAGTGTACCTGTACTCTCCAGTACAAAACTGCCTGCAACATGATAAACAAGGAAACCAAAAAAAGACACCAACTTTAGAGATCAAACAAAATGGGGGGCTTGAAAATGAAGAAGAAAATAAAAAAGCAGAAAGCTTGATTGAGTAGTTGCTGATTATTTGTGGAAGTCACATGTAAATGAAGGTTGACCAGATAAACCTGAAGTTTTCGGCGGTTTTGGGTGCAATATCGGCGAAAAGTTCCATCTTGATACGACCGGCGGGGATGGTTCCGATTGTAATATCGAAGAAGACAATTGGGTTTTTGGGGTTCGGAGGCCTGACATGCCATTCCACACTCCCTGCACCTGTCGTCGCTCCGGCTGAAGCCATGAGTACTTATGTGAGTATCTCTGAGCTTGCAGGTGCAGCCTCCAATTAAAAGAAAGGTCTTCGTGAGTACTTAGTTGTTCATTTCTTTTACTATTTTCTCTTTTTAATTGCTATTTAAGAAAATTAGGCGTTCAAAATAACTTGCTAAATTTTTTTATAATTTTTTGGACTTAATTTAATTCAGACTTGATTCAAATTTTAAGGGATCCAAATCTAACCAAGTCCATTACCATTTTTAAGAATAGTTGAGATGTCTCTAGACAATCTGTCTTCTAACAAGTTTTCAAGGAAGTTCCCAGAACAATTTAACTTCTTGGTTTGGGGACATATTTGAATCTCTTTGCTCAGTGAAACCATGCAATGTGTCTGTGTTTTGAGTAGTAGTTGAAAGTACGTGGAAACAAAAAGCCGTTGAGAATGGCTAATGATTTCTAGGATTTACATTCGTCAGATTTTACAAAGAAACCAAACCAGAGGAGATCAAGATGCTGAAAGAATGGAAACTGTAATAAGAATGGAAGATAAGTTACAAAACTTTCTGTTTTCTTGGAACAGATACAATGTTGTTGCTTGTCTCTTCTTCCTTTGCTCTGCTGCATCTGTCCAAAGCATGTAAAACAGAAATGCTGTCTAAACTGAAGACTTGGGTATTTTGAACTGTTTCTTGAGAAACTGGGAGGCCTCTGAGTCATTCCTATGGCATAGTATTCTCAACAAAGTCTGCGTATCGGCACCTAGTTTGCTTCCACCGCCATATCCAGTGGTAGATTTCAGGTCCTCGATCAATTCACGAGTCTGCAAGTCCAATAAAAACAAGGATATTATAGCTGATCGCTGTTCCAACATGCCGTTGATGACAAATTTTCATCGGTATCTTGCAAACACTTTTCACATCCATCAGAGCATAGTATTCACAAACTAACCTCATAGCTGTGCAACTTAATAACATGTCGAACGCGTGCCATATAATTTTCAACGATTCCCCTAGGAAGTCCGTCACCTCCAGAAATGAAAAATTCCTGTAACAGGACGGAAGAGAAATACAGGATAGTAAGAAGATAAAAATGCTCAGTTCTCCAGCCAATGTAATTCTACTAGTGATTAGGACAAACAATCTCAAATTTTAAGTGCTCTTCAATTGTGAAAGAAATTAGAAGAGTTCTTGCAAATTAGAAGAGCTTCAAACACCTTCCTGCAAATTTACAAAGTAAAATAGAGTTGCCTAAACGGTAGCCGAATACCAACTTGCTTAGTTAGCTATATGAAATCAGTTCAACGTTTTGTTCAACTTTATTCTACCAGTCCCTCCCATGTCATCCATTTCTCTCTCATTTCGCTTCTCTCCCCTTTTAAATGATCAAGTTGCTAGTACCTTCAAGAGCTCCACATCCTCCTCCAATAGCTTTGCATCACCTGGAAGGAAAACCCGGGAAGGTCCTCCATCTATTATGACACGGAGTAAGCCATCCTGACAAAGCGGGTGGTCAGAAGGAAATTTCTGCATTTGTAACACCTTCAAAAGAAAGCAGTTGCGCATACCAGAGAAGCTTGAAGTAGGCTTGTAACTATTCGATCCCGCAACGGTTCCATAATAACAGCACATAGTTGATTTAGTTCCTGCAGTATTTGCTTGAAATTAAGGCCTGTTTTGATGCATGTAAAAACACAGATGATTGATGAGATGCATTTCTATTTTCCTGAATCTCAAAGTCAGAAACGGAGAATGTTCTTGTACCAATTTAATGTTTGACAACCATGTGATAAGTTTCCAGAACAAGGTAAGCAAAATCTGTATGATTGTATTGATTCTTTTGCTGAATGAAAACGACAAAACTGGATTCAAGGAGCAGCACCTCCAGCCTATGACTCACACACACTCAACAGAATACGCATAATCTCTCTCCTCGTCTCTATTCCTTATTTATACTAAGAATCTGTTAGGAATAACAGATTCGGTTAGCTGACAACCAATCATGAGGTTGTCAGCCCCCCTCCTCACACTAACAGAATATATCT
>JAOQMP010000005.1:1879549-1900191 GCA_027563575.1 Erythroxylum pedicellare | reverse complement strand
ATCATGATGGTGATCATAATGAGGGTAAGGAAAGTAGATTGATGTTCCTTTTTCTGACGGTAATTGTAGTTTCATTGTTCAATCAAATGCAATGCCTGAAACTATTTCTTGCCGGTCAGGCACTGAGGAGAAGCATCAGGACTACATTTACTACTTGCAATTATACAAAGCTGCCATAAAGGGTGATTGGGGAATCACCAAGAGTATCCTTGACCGTGATCCAAAAGCACTTGCTGCAAAAATTAGTTCACATTCTGATACAGCTCTCCATATAGCAATTCGGTCAGGCGAGTCGAGAAAATTGGTTCAGGAGCTTATAAATTTGATGTCTGAAGCTTCTCTTGAAGTCAAAGATAGTGAAGGTGATACACCTCTTCACTGTGCTGGTATTGTGGGAAATACAGAAGCGGCAAAGATGCTCGTGAAAAAGAATTCAAGGTTGCCACTTCTTCTGAATTCATTCGATGACACTCCCCTTCATTCAGCAGCAGAGTATGGGCATAAAGAAACAGTAACTTTCCTTCTGTCAGTGACCAATAATGAAGATCCATTTCCATACTCAGGCAAGAGAGGTGTCAAGCTGCTCAATTACCTAATCATTGCGGATTTCTATGGTTAGTAATAACCATTGTCACGCTGCTTATATTAGTCGATGTGTTCATCAGTTTCCAGATTTGAATCAGCTTCATTGTTGTACAAAATACCCATTTCTGGTTTTTAGGTGTTCGACTCATATCCGAACACTTTATCTCTTGTCAGGTATAGCGCTTCATCTAGTAAAAAGCTACCCTAAATTAGCTATTGAACGAGATACTTTGAGGTATTCTGCCTTGAGTAGGTTGGCTCAAAAGAATCATGCTTTTGCAAGTGGAAGCAACCTGGGATGGTTCCAACGCCTGCTGTATAAATGTTGGTCTCACAATCCTCATTCTTATACCATGTTTATCTTGTGGCCTTTAATGTTAGGGCATCTTTGAAGTGAGAACATTAGTTCCACTCTTTCTGAAGCCTCGGAGTTCTGGCATTTCAGGTGTTTCTCTAAAGCAAGATCATGTCCTTCAAACTGGAGATGCAGAGAATCCTCCTGAAAGGCATGAAAACTACCTGGAAGAATCCAAGCAATATGGACTTCTCCAACATATTTACGATTTGAAGTTAATGCACAAGCAAACTCTGGATCTTGTCAAAATATTGTGTGCAGAGGTTATCAAATTGGAGCAGTGGACAGAGGTTATGGATTTGTTAGGACCACCAATACGATCGGCGACCAAGTTGGGGATTCATGAATTTGTTGTGGAGATCATCAAGGCCTTTCCTTATTCAGTCTGGCTTCGAGACAGTCAGAAAAGTAATGTGTTTCATTTAGCTGTCCTGCACCGCAAAGAAAAAGTTTACAACCTTCTGTATCAAACAAGTTTACAAAAGCATTATCTAATGGCTCTGAAAGATAAAACTCGAAACAATATCTTGCATTTAGCTGGGAAATTGGAGCCATCAAACAAGATTTCTGGAGCAGCTTTGCAAATGCAGAGGGAGTTGCAATGGTTTCAGGTAAGATAAGTCATTCTAGTTATTCGGCTTTTCAATAAGTAGGAGTTCATCTGCCTTTTAAGCGTTTTGGTTGCACACTAGAATCTATAATGTTCTTTGATGTTTTGGTGTTAAGCTGCTTACATAAGGGCATCAGGGTCGGGCCACCTTTGACCGTAAGTCTCAAGGAATGGCATTTTTTTTTGCAGGAAGTGGAAAAGGTTGTCCAGCCCTCATATAGAAAGATGAGAAACGAAGATGGTAAAACACCCAGAGAGGAGTTTTCTGAGGAACACAAAGAATTAGTGATTGCAGGTGAGAAATGGATGAAGAGCACAGCTTCTTCATGCACAGTTGTGGCTGCACTTGTGGCAACAGTAGTTTTTGCAGCAGCTTTCACAGTACCAGGAGGAAATAACAGCGACGGGATTCCATTTTTCTTAAGCAATGTTCCTTTCATGATCTTCGCAATATCCGACGCATTAGCTCTATTCACTTCATCCACTTCTGTGCTAATGTTCTTGGGTATGCTCACTTCACGTTATTCAGAAGAAGATTTTCTCAGGGCTTTACCAATGAGATTGAGCATTGGCCTAATCACTCTGTTCTTTTCAATAGTTTCAATGCTTGCAGCTTTCATCTCCGCTCTTCATATCGTTCTTGTACACAGAATTGGGTGGATTGCAGTTCCAATTGGCCTTGTGGGTTGTGTTCCAGTGACCTTATTTGCATTCTTACAGTTCCCTCTCTTGTTGCAAATCATTTCTTCAACCTTTGGACCTAGCATTTTCCACCCGCAGAGTAAAGAAAGCATCTACTAGTTACCAGAGAAGCAAGCAGCAGAACAAATCCACCACAGAAGCTAATGCTTAAACAGTTATCATGTATGAAGATAACATCCAATTTGTTTCAAGTTCATGTGTCTGCTTGTTGTGTTTTTTTTACAACGAAACTAAAACAAACATTACATTACTAGTCTCGGGAGACAAATCTCATCCATATCCTCTAAAAGGAGTAGGAGGCACCCTACCGGTGCAGTAACAAAAGTAGTCATTCCTAGACTATAGTGTGCTGCAGCCGTGGCAAGTCAGTCTGCATAGCGGTTGCCCTTCCTGTATGTGGGACGCGGGACAACTGTCTAGTTCTGGTCTAACATCACGATGATGCTCATCACTAGAGAGTTTTTAGTCTGTGTCCTGTTGATTGGGATGGAGAGGATGTTGAACACAATTTGAGAGTCCACCTCAAGTTCAAGTTGATGATAACCCTTATCCCATACGAGTCAGAGGCCAGAGAATATTCCCCAGAGTTCTGCGGAAAGCGGGGAACACTGCCCAATATTCTGAACAAAACCACTAAGCCAAGCGTCAGTGTTGTCTCAAAGGATTCCTCCTGTTAGTGCCAATGAGGTGGTTCTATTACAGGCTCCATCAATATTCAGCTTGACCCACCCAATGGGGATTTCTTGCAACCTATGAGTTGTTCTGTTCGAAGGCTGTGGTCCCTATGCACTCTACTTCACCAGAGCGAGGCTTCGTGGGAAGACATGTGCCATGACCATCTTGGTGGGGGACTCCAGTCGAGAAAACTGTTCGTCGAAAATGGTCTGATTTCGTTAGGTCCATAAGAACCAAAAATAACTGCCCATTCAAAACCAAAAACCAAAAAATATGCTTATTGTGTATTATTGTAAACTTGGGATCTAAGTTTACGTGTCTGCTTGTTGTGTGCTATTATAAATCTAGGATTTGGTTTAGTTTTTTTGTTTTTAATTTATATTTTTTAGATAAAAATAAAAAGTGATTTTTTGTTATTATATTTGTATTACTGACAATATTATATATTTAAAATTAAAAAATTATTTTAAATTAATTAAATTTATTTTAATCTTTTGTATAATTATAAATAAAAACTTATTTTATTTTATTAACGTAAATATTTTATATTTTAAATTTTATTTTAATCATTTAATCAAATTTTATTTGCAATTAATATATTTTGAGCATATTTTAAATTTAATTATATTTATTAGCCATTATTTAATTAATTAATTTTGTTTAATTAAAAATTAAATTAAATTAAATTATTCGTAATTTTAATGACTTAAATATATAATATTAAATTAAACAATAATTAATATATTAAATAATTAAATAGTATATATTTAATTGATAGTAAAAAAAATACTTCAACAACAACAAAAATTGAAGAGAGCCACATTGATATGTGATATCTTGGAAGGTTTAAAAGTACACAGTCTTACGTTCAACTAATGAGAAGGTGATAAACTTACAAATATATACATGTTTAATAAATAAAACAATAATAATTAAAAATAAAAAATCAAGATAATAATAATAATAAATAACACAAACCGTTTTTTAATAAATTAAAAAAATCTATTTATATGATTGTTTAATTTCTATTTTTAATTTTAATTTATTGTGGTTTTTTAAATTTATGAAAACTAAAAACAAAACATAAAAACTACATTGTTCTTGTGCAGGAAGTGACATGGGTGGCAGCTCCAATCGTCCTGGTAGCTTGAGTCCTCAATTTCCTCTACTTATTCAAGCAGGCCTAAGTTTCCATTTCATTGGCTGCCATTTTTGCTTAATGTTAAGGTTGGAAAGAAGTGGATGTCCTGGAGTATTTTATAGACTATAGGGTTTGAACTATGGAGGAAACTATAAGTTTCCTGACATTTTCTGCAAGTTGTTTCTTGTCAATTGATTTAGTTGGAGAAAACCTTTTGGCATTGACAGGATTGAAAGGGATACACTCTTCAAAAACCTGAAGCAAACCGTTGTATGATGAGATTATTTTACTGGATCAGTGGATAGAACTTGAAAGAATTTGAAGCTAGCACTGCCAGTTGCATAAAGAACAGCACTTAAAGGGTCTCTGTCTTTGCAGTTACTGAGATTAGCTCGGATCTAACGCTTCGCCTTTCTAGTTTCTATGCATCCCTCTTCGATGATCGGAAAATGCAGAGGTACAAGTACCTTCAGTGACCTCGATTCCTTCCTAAGGCAGGCCTCCTCTAGAAAAGAGAAGTATTTCAGCTTCATGTTTTTCATGTGTTAGAGTTGAGCAGGCGCAGCAACCAAACCTTCGTCTTGACAATAAGCTTCCTGACATTTTCCGCAAGTTGTTTCTTGTCAATTGATTAGCATTGTCAGGATTGAAGAGGATACACTTCAAAATCTGGAACAAACTGTTTGTGTGATGAGGTGATTGTATCGGACCAATGGATAGAACTTGAATGAATTTGAAGCTAACACTGCCAGTTGCATTAAGAACAGCACTGGGAAGGTCTTGTCTTTGCAGTTGCTGAGATTATACTGCCTGTAATATAGTTGCTCGGAACTAAAGTTTCCCCTTTTTATGCATCCCTCTACGGTGATCGAAAAATAGTGACCTTCGAAAGATCGATTCCTCCCTCGAGTAGGGATAGCCTCCTCTAGAAAAGAAAAGCATTTCAGCTTATGTGTTGCCTGTGTTGATTTGAGTAAGAATGTTGAGTATAATTCCATTCAGAATTGAGTTTCCTCAGTGTGCTCCCAAAGATGAAGAAGGAAGCTGAATTCGTCGTTGTTCTCTCCATTTTCCAGGCTGCTTTTATTTTGGTTAACGATGGGCTTTACATCAAGTGCTTGCACTTGTAACAAACAATACTCTTTTTCCTTTGGCAGGAGGGCAATATGTTGAGTTGATCGAGTTTCAAAGTTTGGGTTTGCAAAATTGAGTTGAAGTCCAATACAAAAGCTCAAAAGACTCGACCCATCATTAAAACATACTTCCGCTTAATCCAAGACTTATTATCCTCTGATTCTCTCGGTATCATCCTTGATCATAACTAGTTCTTAAGAAGAAGTGGTTCAATTATTGCTGATAGACACTCGAGAAAATAAAATAAACAAGATATTAAAATTGAGTAATTAATTGTATAAAACAAGCTTCCTATTTATATAAGCTCTCCCTTTCTCTCTCTCTCTCCCGCAATTCCTCACGTCTACGAATCACACCAGGTCTGTCTCTCTGTCTCTGTCTGTTATCTGTGGTTCTTGGTTTGTTTGTACTGCAGTTACCTGGGACTGTTATAATGATTATGTTGCTTAAGAGCGGTATCAAGGAGCCAACTTGGTAATTGGTATTGACTAGTTCACACGTTGTTTTTCTTTAATTGATTTACGTTTCAGAACTTCTGGATAAGAGAAACCCCTTTAAAGCAGTCAAAATGAAGAGGGGATTGCTTACAGAAAGTAACAGTCTTTCAGAAGTTGAGGAAATTTCGGTTTTAAGCTAGCTTGATCAGCAATGGTGGACATAGTAGATCCATCTACAACCACTGGCCGGAATGGTTTGTCTAAAGATGAGATCACACCTGTTTCAAAGCCCAGGAATGATGCTGGTTCCAACAACTCCATTAAGCAAGTCAACGTTCCTCAATTGGAAGCCAATACTGCAGATCATAATGGTGATAATGAGGGTAAGGAAAGTGGACTAATGTTCCTTTTTCTGACTGTAACTGTAGTTTCATAGTTCAATCTAATGCAATGCCTGAAACTATTTCTTGCTGATCAGGCACTGAGGAGAAGCATCAGGACTACAGTTACTACTTGCAATTGTACAATGCTGCCATAAGGGGTGATTGGGGAATCACCAAGAGTATCCTTGACAGTGATCCAAAGGCACTTACTGCAAAAATTACTTCACATTCTGATACAGCTCTCCATATAGCAATCCAGTCAGGCAAGTCGAGAAAATTGGTTCAGGAGCTTATAAATTTGATGTCTAAAGCTTCTCTTGAAGTCAAAGATAGGAGAGGTAATACACCTCTTCACTGTGCTGGTACTGCGGGAAATACAGAAGCAGCAAAGATGCTTGTGAAAAAGAATTCAAGGTTACCACTTCTTCTGAATTCATACAATGAGACTCCCCTTCATTCAGCAGCAGCCTATGGACATAAAGAAGCAGTTAGTTTCCTTCTGTCAGTGACCAATAATGAAGATCCATTTCCATTCTCAGGCAAGAGCGGTGTCAAGCTTGTCAATTACCTAATCATTGCGGATTTCTATGGTTAGTAATTACCACTGTCTCGGTGCTTATATTAGTCGATATGTTCATCAATTTCCAGAGTTGAATCAGCTTCATTGTGTTGCACAAAATACCCATTTCTGGTTTTTAAGTGTTCCACTTATATCTGAACACTTTATCGCTTTTCAGGTATAGCTCTTCATCTAGTAAAAAGCTACCCTAAATTAGCTCTTGAGCGAGATAATTTGGGGCATTATGCCTTGAGTACGTTGGCTCAAAAGGATCATGCTTTTGCAAGTGGAAGCAACCTGGGATGGTTCCAACGCCTGCTGTATAAATGTTGGTCTCACAATCCTCATTCTTATACCATGTTTATCTTGTGGCCTTTAATGTTAGGGCATCTTTGAAGTGAGAACATTAGTTCCACTCTTTCTGAAGCCTCGGAGTTCTGGCATTTCAGGTGTTTCTCTAAAGCAAGATCATGTCCTTCAAACTGGAGATGCAGAGAATCCTCCTGAAAGGCATGAAAACTACCTGGAAGAATCCAAGCAATATGGACTTCTCCAACATATTTACGATTTGAAGTTAATGCACAAGCAAACTCTGGATCTTGTCAAAATATTGTGTGCAGAGGTTATCAAATTGGAGCAGTGGACAGAGGTTATGGATTTGTTAGGACCACCAATACGATCGGCGACCAAGTTGGGGATTCATGAATTTGTTGTGGAGATCATCAAGGCCTTTCCTTATTCAGTCTGGCTTCGAGACAGTCAGAAAAGTAATGTGTTTCATTTAGCTGTCCTGCACCGCAAAGAAAAAGTTTACAACCTTCTGTATCAAACAAGTTTACAAAAGCATTATCTAATGGCTCTGAAAGATAAAACTCGAAACAATATCTTGCATTTAGCTGGGAAATTGGAGCCATCAAACAAGATTTCTGGAGCAGCTTTGCAAATGCAGAGGGAGTTGCAATGGTTTCAGGTAAGATAAGTCATTCTAGTTATTCGGCTTTTCAATAAGTAGGAGTTCATCTGCCTTTTAAGCGTTTTGGTTGCACACTAGAATCTATAATGTTCTTTGATGTTTTGGTGTTAAGCTGCTTACATAAGGGCATCAGGGTCGGGCCACCTTTGACCGTAAGTCTCAAGGAATGGCATTTTTTTTTGCAGGAAGTGGAAAAGGTTGTCCAGCCCTCATATAGAAAGATGAGAAACGAAGATGGTAAAACACCCAGAGAGGAGTTTTCTGAGGAACACAAAGAATTAGTGATTGCAGGTGAGAAATGGATGAAGAGCACAGCTTCTTCATGCACAGTTGTGGCTGCACTTGTGGCAACAGTAGTTTTTGCAGCAGCTTTCACAGTACCAGGAGGAAATAACAGCGACGGGATTCCATTTTTCTTAAGCAATGTTCCTTTCATGATCTTCGCAATATCCGACGCATTAGCTCTATTCACTTCATCCACTTCTGTGCTAATGTTCTTGGGTATGCTCACTTCACGTTATTCAGAAGAAGATTTTCTCAGGGCTTTACCAATGAGATTGAGCATTGGCCTAATCACTCTGTTCTTTTCAATAGTTTCAATGCTTGCAGCTTTCATCTCCGCTCTTCATATCGTTCTTGTACACAGAATTGGGTGGATTGCAGTTCCAATTGGCCTTGTGGGTTGTGTTCCAGTGACCTTATTTGCATTCTTACAGTTCCCTCTCTTGTTGCAAATCATTTCTTCAACCTTTGGACCTAGCATTTTCCATCCGCAGAGTAAAGAAAGCATCTACTAGTTACCAGAGAAGCAAGCTTCAGAACAAATCCACCACAGAAACCAATGCTCAAACGGTTATCATGCATGAAGATAACATCCAATTTGTTTCAAGTTCATGTGTCTGCTTGTTTTGTGGTGTTGTAAATTTGGGATCAAGTTTATGGGTCTGCTTGCTGTGTGCTACTGTAAATATGGTATTTGGCTTCATTTATATTTTTCTGTGTATTTTTTAAGATAAAAAAACCTTATTTTGTTGTTAATTTCGATGTAATTATATTTATATTACTAAAAAATTATATATTTAAAATTATAAATGAATTATATTTATTTTAATCTTTTGTATAATTATGAATAAAAATTACTTTATTATATTAACATAAATAATTTTAAAATTAAATTTTATTTTAATCATTAAATCAAACTTGATTAGAAATTAATATATTTTGAACATTTTTTTTAAATTTAATTATATTTATTAGTCATTATTAAATTTATTTTATTTTATTTTAAGAAAATTATTAAAGTTACAAGTTTAATTCTCTGTAATAACATGCTAGATTTTCTCTGATAAAAAGATTTTGATAGTTCTTTTTTATCTTTTAACTCTTGTCTTGTCGGGATTAGTATGTATTAATATTATTATGAGTGTTATTGTAATAATAATTATTAGGATCTTTAATATTGTTATTATTATTATTATTATTATGTATTTTTACTATTATTTGTATCTAATAGTTATTTTATTTGATTTCATTTTTTTATTATTAATATTATTTAATTAATTACTCATTTTTATTTTTATTTTTATTTCTTTTGTTCTTTTTTTTCGTCTCATTCGTACGAATCATTTGGAAATAATATCTCTATTAGTTAAGAGTAAGACTGTATATTATTAGACCTTTTTAAACTCTAGTCTCAATGAAATTTTTAATAGGTATTATTATAGTTATTGTTATTTTTGTGTTTACATTTCACATTTTTATGTATAAAGATAAATGATGTATAAGCCATACAAAAATATGAAGAAAAAAAATCAACTGCCAGAAAATCCCAAAGCCCAGATTTTTCAATCTTTCATGATAATGACAATACTAAATATATATATATACATACAAAGGAAAAAAATATAATATGTAAAGTGCGCGCGCGCCCACAATAGTGACACAAGTGAACCACTCATCATTAAGCACGTGTCCTCTAGAATCCTATACCGGAAATAAATAAAAAGTAGTGTAGGAAAGTTGGTAAATGCAGTACTTTAAATTTTGAGGTTAAAGTTTGAACTCGCAGTAAAAATTAGTTTGGGTGTGAATGATTTAAAGATATTTTTTTATAATTAGAATTTTTTAAAAATATCTTAAGAAAATAAAAAAGAAAAAGTGATTTTTTTAATTTAATTTTATTCAGTTGCTTGGACCCCACTCAATATTATTATTTTATTAGATTTTTTTCCTTTATAATATTATGAAAAATCTATGGCCATTTAATGCTATTTACTTACTCAGGAAAATAAAATAAACAAGATATTAAAATTAAGCAGAGTAATTAATTGTATAAAACAAGCTTCCTATTTATATATATAAACTCTCCCTCCCTCTTCTCTCTCTCCCGCAATTCCTCACGTCTACGAATCACACCAGGTCTGTCTCTCTGTCTCTGTCTCTGTCTCTGTCTGGGTCTGTGGTTTTTGGTTTGTCTGTACTGCAATTACTTGGGACTGTTATATTGATTATGTTGCTTAAGAGCTGTTCTCTGATTTGTGTGATTTGATGGGTGTAGGTGGGCGACATAGAGGAAGATCTGATGTACTTGCTGGTGGATCTTAATTATACTCAAGATCATGATGCCCCTTGAAAATAAAGGTGTGTTCCTAAATGGGTTTTTCGTTTTGTAATCTGGGTATGCTTTACTTTTTTTTGTAATTTTACAAGTTTCCGGCTTTTGATCTCTTTTGAGGTTGGAGCTCAGTTCTTTGTGTTGTTTCTGGGGTTTGGGATCGGTTTGAGATGTCGTAATACTACCTTACGGGTGGTTTCTCTATGGGTTTTTGTCTACAATGTGCAATTAGGTTGTAAAAACGTAGTCTTGGGGAATTGTTTGTTCATAATATGGAGTGTCGGTTGGTGGTTGTTTGATCCTACTGGACTAAAGTTTTGTTCTTTCTAGTGCTGGCGATTCTGTTAAATATGGATAAGGAAAGATCGAATGCCATTGGATTGAAGGGTTGCTGAATAACGAACTTAATTGCATGGGATTATTGGACCGTGGAAGACATATAAATGCATTGGATTTTGGGTGATAGTAAGGTGGCAACTGTAGTTGGATGATATGTCTTTATATTATGGTGGCTGGATATTGGAGATAAGTTGAGAAGTTGATAGTTAGAAGAATGAAATTAAGCTTTTTGTTTGTGTAATAGTCCGTCATAAGTTGAACTTTTGGGGTTTAGTGACCATGGTTATATCATGGACGTCGAGATTCTATCTTTAGGTTCAGTATGATGGTTATGGACTCCTCGGTCCTAGGTCCAAATTATATGTAGGAAATCTTGTGTGAAGTGCATTTCTTTAATGACATTGCAATCCGATATGCTGTATTTGCATAATTTGTTTAGTTTGAGGTAGTTGGCCAACTGTAAACAGAAGATCTGACACAATTTTCATAAAGGAAACTACAAAGAGAATTATTTCTGGCTTTAGTTCGAAAAACTCATTCAAATTGTTTAGTATCTATCAGTTTGTGAGTTGGCTTTCAACATATATTTACGTTGGTGATGATTTAAGCTCAATTTGCTTATACTCGATTTATTTTTCTGGCTGCAGAAACAATGCAAAAAGGCTGCGAGGCATCATTAAATTGCCTTTCGGCCAAGGGGTTCCCCTATGGGAATTCAATAGAAGCATTTTCTAAGCTTAAGGAAGAAATAAGTGTTAACCCAGGTGGGGATGTTGTGGAACCAGGTCATTCTTTAAGCAGCAAATTTCTTGAACTTCCGACTGAATTTCACAACAAACCTACCTTCCATCATGATTTTGGCTCATGTTCATCTTTTTATCCTGAAACTCAAAAGGTGCAGCAGTGTCAATTGAATTGTTTTGAGAGCCAGTTTTATCCATTCCCAATGGAAGCTCGATTTCAGTACGTGCCAGCTAACATGTTTACTCAAGCATACCCGTACGAGTTCCATTTCCAGGAGTTTCAGTATTTTGTGGTCATAGACTTTGAGGCTACTTGTGACAAGGAAAAAAACCCTCATCCGCAGGAGATAATCGAGTTTCCATCTGTCATTGTGAGCAGTGTAACTGGTCAGCTAGAAGCATGCTTTCAGACTTATGTGAGGCCAACTTGCAACCAGCTCCTAAGTGAGTTTTGTAAGGATCTGACTGGCATACAGCAAATCCAGGTTAGTCTGGAATTTCTATCCCTGGCAGAGAGGATGTAGTTCCTCAATTGTTTGCTTGGGGATTGACTGAATTTTCCTTGGCATGTAGTGCCTTCATTAAACTATTCTTTTTGTGTTGTCAACAGTCATTTCAAATGCATCATAGTGGGATCAATTTGTACATCTATGTTGAACTGTCGAGATAAGACATGTACTTATATAATGTGCAGAATAAATGTAAGTTGTCCTTAAAAAGTTTCTTTGAGCATTTGTTTATATAGACAACTTTATTTGTTGCGATCATCTGAAATATGGATTGCTTTAAGGGAAAGCTATCTCTTTCTTTTCCAAGGTAATCAGGAGGCTGACTTTTGGCTTTCTGGGCATTTTTGTGGATATTGTCATGGATACAGTAAATGTGGTAGATTCCTTTATCGTAACGATTTTCTTTTGTATTTGAGTCCACTGGTACATGCAATGACGTTGTGGTTGTTTGTTCGAGATAGGGTGTGTTTGTGTGATTGAGAGAGATGTCAATCTTATTCTTATGTGTTTCACTTTGGTTCCAGGTGGACAGAGGTGTTACTCTGAGTGAAGCACTCATTAGGCATGACAAGTGGCTTGAAAAGAAGGGGATCAAGAATGCCAACTTTGCTGTGGTGACATGGTCGAACTGGGATTGCCGGGTGATGCTGGAATCAGAATGCCGTTACAAGAAAATAAGGAAGCCGCCTTATTTTAACCGGTAATATATTGGATGAAAACTTGCTCAAATTTTATCTAGATAAAAATGTTTGAACAATTTCCTAATGGGGTCCATTCCTGCAAAACACAGTTTATTTTCACACAAACTAAATTTGGGTTTTTTTTTGTCAGATGGATCAACTTGAAGGTTCCATTTCGTGAGGTATTTGGTGGTGTAAGATGCAACCTAAAGGAGGCAGTTGAGATGGCAGGTCTAGCGTGGCAAGGCCGGGCTCATTGTGGCCTGGATGATGCCAAAAATACTGCTCGTCTCCTTGCCTTATTGATGCATATGGGAATAAGATTCTCGATAACAAACTCACTAATGTGGCAGGCAGCTGAAAGTCCCATGTCATGGAAGCATTACCCTGAGCAATTGCCCTTTTTACCTCAACAGCCCTACAAACTGAAGGAACTTCCCGGGCTACAGTATCACCCTTTCTGCTTCTGTGGAGTGAAGGGCAGCAAAGGAATGGTGCGTAAGCCTGGTCCAAAGCAAGGGAGCGTTTTCTTTGGCTGCGGAAACTGGACTGCAACTAGAGGTGCCCGTTGTCATTACTTTGAATGGGCATCTCCCTGACCAATTTATGGAATGACTTTTCTATATCTCATCCTTGCATCCTAAATGCTGATGGGGTGTGTCCTGTAAAAAAAAAAAATTAAAAAAGAGAACAATGGAAAGAAAGGTAGTGGTTTGTCTCCTAGTATGAGTGCCTCAGCTGTTTTAGTGGGGTTTCTGTTCTGCTGCTTAAGAAAAAGTACAAGTAGTTGGCTAAATTGCTCGTGTGTTCTATTGCACATGTAGGGAGCTAAAACCTGTAAAGCTGACTTGTTGACAGGGGAACAAATTGGGAAACTCAGGAATGCGTAAGTAGGACCATGGTTTTTACATGCTCAGACATGCTAAATTATCGTCATCTATAAATAATCTGTGAGATAGGAACAAGTTGGTTTCTCTATGCACCTCTCTAATGAAAATGGGTGGAGTAGCCCTCCCCCAATTTGCTGATATCCATCTGACTCTTACCTTTCTCGAGTATTTAGTATAACATACCGAGTAATGACATGAACCATTTACTATCAACTTGTAGGCAGGTAGGAACGATCAGTGGCTTACAACCTAGTGATTGCAGGCAGCATATTATCTCCTGTGATTTATGTGGAAGTTGTAATAGTTTCGTGCATTTTGCTTTTGCTTTTGCTTTTTGTTTTTATATATCGGTACAACTCGAAGTCGCCCTGCAGCCGATACCCTTAGAGGGTATTGTACTTGTTGTTATGGGTTTTCTTTATATCGGTGCAACCTGACGCCGTGATCATTTAGGTGCCTAACGAGTATCGATCGGTTTATCTTACTTGCAAGGTGCATTTAGACATTTTCATTCTCTTATGACTTGACTATGATCCTATAGATCAAGTAATAAAGAAATGAGCCAGGCAGTGGAAGTAATGTACTTTGCTTGATTCTTTGATTGCTTTTGGTACTCTCAAAATGGCCGTTTTTTAGCACAAAGAAGTTGAAAGAAAGTATGTTTGAGGATTTTGTGGAGATTATGGCTTGGACCCAACTTCTGGTTATTATTATTACAATGTGAAATTGTGAAATGAGAAGAAGTATATATAAGTGAAACTACATTTATCCTGCCTGGTAAAAGAAGAATAAAAGTAGATGCAAATGTGGGTGACAAATTAGGTTAGGTTTTGTTTGATCTAACTTGATTTAAACTCGATTTGATCGAATTTGAGTATTCAGGTACTCGAGTTTTGAGTTTAAATATGACGATGTCTTTAGGCCTAGAAATCGTGACAAAATAGACATTTGGGTCTGAGGTAAAGTTTAGATATTTGGGTTTGATCGAGTTCAAGGCTTAAGATTGAGTCGATCCATTGTCAACACATCTTTTCAATATCAAAACAAATGTTATGAAGCTTTAATCGAAAATATCATTTCCATGTGTGAAAATCTAAGAGCATGAGCATAAGATGGAGGCACGTTAACAAGTCAAAAGAAACAAACAACAAAGCAACAAAGGTTGTTCTCTGCCACATTTCTCCGGGAGCCAGGATCATGGAATGACAGCGAATAGAGAAAATGAAGGATCATCACATTCCTATTACATTAGAGTACCTCTTCTCTCAAAACGTTATGCCAACTTTCTGACTCATAGCTTTTTCTCAATTTCTCGTCAGATTCACCTGATCTTCTCTTGTTCATCATCATCATCGTCATTATCATCATCACCTGAATTGTGCCCCTCAGCAAAAATGGATGCAGCCTCGCGAGCAATGTGTACAGACGATTTGTTCAACCCAATCATTACCATCTTTGTGCAGAGCTGTGGGATGCTTGTTGTTTCCCACATCTTCCACCTTTTCCTCAAGCCCCTGGGACAACCAGGACCCATTGCTCAGATTTTGGTATGCACTAACTTTACAGAAAGAGAATGTGTTTCCAAGTTCAGATGAGTGTGCAAGCTGATGTCTTTTTTATCAGGCAGGAGTGGTGCTCGGTCCTTCATTGCTGTGTAGGATCAAGACCATAAGAGATGTGTTTATACAACCTGATGTAGCTGATTACGGTTTGGTTACTTCTTTCATCTTCCGAATCTTCTTCACCTTCACGATCGGCCTGGAGATGGATATACCCTATTCAAGACGAAACTTTCGACAAGCAGCCATTATTGCAATTGGGGGTATAGTCAGTTGCAGCATCTTTGGAGTAGCAGCTTCAGTATTTGTGATTAGTATGCTAAAAATCAGCGCTCACGAGTTTGTGTTTTGCCATCTTTTTATGATAATCTTGGCCAGTTCAGCCTCGCCTGTTGTGATTCGGTTAGCATCTGAACTTAAGTTTGATACTTCTGATGTAGGGAGATTGGCCATATCCACTTCTCTGATGAATGAGATGTGTTGTGTGCTTTGGTATTCCATAGCTATGGCTTTCACATCATCAGATATGCTTGGAGATGGGTTTCTGTGCCTGTTTGTGACTCTGGTAGTAGTCATTGTGAATAGGTTCTTTGCTCTTTGGACCAACAGAAGAAAGCAGAACCAGAAATATGTGTCAAGCACCGACTTGCTGATCATTTTGTTTCTTGTTATACTTCTCTCATTTTTCATTGAAGGCAAAGGTTATAACAGTACAGTTTCTTGTTTCCTTGTTGGTGTGATGTTTCCTAGAGAAGGAAAAACAACAAGAACATTGTTGCCTAAACTAGACTATGCTGTGAACAACATTATCCTGCCAATCTACTTCGGATTCAGCGGTTTCAGATGCAATTTAGGAGCACTGGGAAGTTTAAGAAATTTCATTGTTGTGGTAGTCATGATCTTGCTCAGTATTGGGGGAAAGATTATTGGAACATTAGCTGCTTGCCATTACCTTAACATTCCAAGGAATGAGGGTTTAGTTCTGGCTTTCATACTGAACTTGAAAGGACATAGTGAGTTTCTGCTAATTGATGTAATCCCAAAGGATGAAGTAAGTTTCTTGAACTAAACCTGAGGCCATCCCAATTTTCCTTCATGCCAACTGATTTCTTTTTTCATCCATATAAGCATATGACCGTCTTTCACCTTGATCAACTGGCTTTGAGATATGATTCTTTGATTATCATTTCACATATATGTTCAGCAAATGCATGCATTTAGTGTTTACTTAAGAACAACTACAATATTTGCTTACTTAGCTTTAAGCACAAACGCTCTTAAGTTCTTTATGGGATCCAATAAACACACATATACTGATGCATGGTGTGTCTCAGTTCCATCATAGCTAAAGACATTTTCAAAGCAGATTCTTGCTCTAATTCTGGACTGTGCATTGTCTATTGTTGCAGAAATGGTGGGATACGAATGTTCAGAACTTGGTGATATTAGTGGTGATGCTTAACACAGTGATTTCCGGGCCAGTAGTGTCTTTGATATTAAGAAGAGAAGCTAATTATTTCAGTCACCGTTGTACAACTCTTGAGTTCCATGATCCAGGGAGTGAACTTCGGATGCTGATTTGTGTTCATGGCTGTCGTCATATATCAGCAAAACTTGGCCTAATCTCAGCTTTAAGTGGGTCACAGTGCACTCCATCTGTGCCTTATTTGATGCACCTAGTTGAGCTCCCCAAGGAACGCAAGAAAACCAAATTGATGTATCATGAACTGCAAGATGGAGACCAATTTAGTGATGAGGAGGAGTACGGTGGAAATGATGAGCTCGAGATAAACGACATGGTAGATGCATTCACTGCAGAAAACAAAGTTCTGATCCACCAAAGCAAAACCGTATCATCCTTTGCAGGGATGGATGAAGATGTTTGCACTGCTGCTGAAGACTTGAGGGTATCCATCGTTTTTCTCATTTTCCACAAGCACCAGCGTCTCGATGGGCAACTGGAAAGTGGGAAAGATGAGCTCAGGGTCATCAATCAGAAGGTTATTCGCCATGCCCCGTGCTCGGTCGGGGTCTTTGTCGACAGAGGACAGACTGGATTTCAGCAACCTGGCCCTGGATCAAGGCAGGACGTTGCAATGTTATACTTTGGCGGTCCTGATGATCGTGAGGCATTGGCCTGTAGCAAAAAAATTGTGTCTCACCCTCACATAAACTTGACCATTATCAGATTCTTACCTGCTTCATCAAAGGAACATCATGATACATCCATCAGGAATAGTGAAGACTTAAAGATAGTATCAAGCAGTGAGGTAGAGAATGCAATGGATACAATCTGCATCCAGGATTTCTGCAGCAGGTAAAACTATAACAACATACATAACTCTAGATAACTACAATCTTCCTTCAATTTCTCTTATTCCTGACCTCATAAAGGACCAAGAAACTTATATGACACTGTTCTTGTCTGTTAGATATGTTGCAACTGGTCAGGCTAGCTACATAGAGAAGTTTGTTAATAATGGAGCAGAAACTGTGGAGGCTCTAAGAGAGATTGTAAAAAAAAATTCATTATTCATAGTGGGGAAAGGTGGAAGAGGCGTGTCTCCATTAACAACTAACTTGAGTGACTGGGAAGAGTGTCCAGAGCTAGGCACTGTTGGTGATCTACTAGCTTCTTCAGAGCTTGACATTAATGGTTCAGTTTTGGTTATTCAACAGCACAGACATTCCAGGAAGCATCACCATTTTGACATATAAACAAGTTTTAGATACCTCAGTAGGTTAGATTAGACATTGGAGATGTAGTTCTCGTACCTGTCCAAGATCAAATGTAATAGTTTAGGATTATTATTGTATACGAGAATAGACCTTTAGTTCATATTACAGTATATTCAAGCTTCTGTTGTGTTTCTTGAGATTGTATGTAGCAGATGGGAACTTGTGGAAGCTTATTTTAGGTTGAAGATATGGATTCATCTTTAAAGTTTTTGTACAAATTCAAAACAAATTTGACATTTTAAGCTCATTAAATTCGAATTTAAAATTGTGTGAGTTGGATCACTCTGAGTTTCGAATCGTAGTCCAATCAAATTTGGTTTGACTTAACCTAAAATCAACAAACCAAAACAAGTTTAAATGAAGTCATACTCAAATATTCAAGTGCAATCAAATTTGGACTTGAACTCAAATTCAAACCCGAAATTCTTTTCAAACCCTAAAACGATATGATCAAAAGGTCATAGCTCAATATACAAGTGCTCACAATAATAACGGCACGGCTCAAAAAGTGTTAAAATGTAGATACATGCGTTTCACATTGACTTGAAATGAGGAATACTTTCAACGTTGAACCTGTGTTTTTGCATGGAACTTGCACTCGTGCCCAAGAAGAAGACGAAGATGCAAAACGAGAAAGTCTCTGAAACACTACAGGATCGTGTTCTCTCATTTCTGTACCGTAAAAGCCAAAGCTCAATAAGTCAACTTTTGTAATGTAAACGCTTCTTTTTGGACAAGAAGCAGAATCCTCTTTGGACTTTTCAACCTCAGATAACAACAAATGTGAAGAACACATTAAACCGAACGTTGTTAAGTTGACTGATTCAGACTAATGCGAAACGACTAATGACGAGACATTTTTATGCTCTATATAACGCATGGACAACGGGTTGGCTAGGTTTGTTCAACCGGTTCGGCCTAACTCGGATCTCGCCCAAGTTACTCTAAACTCAAGAGGTTCAATACGAGTTGACCGAATTTTGAGTCAAACTTGAAAATATAAAATTTTTAAGAAAATAATGTCCTTTTTATTTTTAAAATTAAAAAACATTTATTTGGGCTTGGTTCAAGCCTGATCGAGCTATGAGCCGTCCAAAACTATTTAGGTTCAAGCTTAAACTAAAAGTTTCGGGTTATAAAATTTTAGAATTCAAGTATGACCTAATCTATTACTACCTTTAAATATCAACTTACTCGTTAGGTGACTTTCTCTCAATTTAGTAACTTAAATGATGCATAATAATCTTGAGTTGATGATGCGTAGCTCAAACTCAACCTAACACTTATTTTTCATAATCCGAATTCAAGTCAAAATTTGATCCAATTCGAGTTGAACGATCAAAATGATGCTTTTAGTTAATGGCTTGAAGAATTTATAAATTAACCAAAGCGACATATTAACCATAATTGGTTTTGGTAGTTGGAATCAGGTCGACTCGACTTCTTATGTCTAAAAGCAACTAAAATCTTAAGACTTGAGTCTAATTCAAAACTTAGTCAGACTTGAAATCAACGAACTAAAACAAAGTCGATTTATTTAATAGGTTGAAGAATATATTAAACTAACAAGAATGATGTATTAACCAAATCTTGATTGATTCAAATATGATTAACTTTAGGTCGAACTTAGGTTTGATTAACTTGAACTTAATCTATTAATTTTGGGATCAAACCCATTAAGTTTAGATTGCTTCAGACTTAAGTTGAGCTCGAGCTCAACTTGTCCAAACTTGAATCAACTCAAAATTTGAAATATATAACTAAAACGGTATCATTTAATGTTTAATTTAAAAAATTTAAATGAAATCTAATTATGATAACTTTGTGTCGAACTTAGATTTGATCAACTCAAACTTAATCCATTAATTTTGAGATTAGACCCATTTAATCTTAGCAGTTTGGCTCAGGCTCAAGTCGATCGGGCCTTAGGCTAGGCTTGAGATAAGACTATCCAAGCCCAACCTAGCTCAAACCCAAAATATATAAATAAAATTACGTCATTTTTTATTTTTAATTTTAAAAATAAAAATTTTAAATGCCCATATTAACTTTGGGTCAAACTTAAGTTTGATCAACTCGAACTTAATCTATTAATTTTGGGATCAAATCCATTTAGTGTTAATAATTTGGCTTAGGCCTAAATTGACTTAAGTTCGAGCTCAAGTTGCGTAAATCTTATCCGATTTGAAACTCAAAATTTATCAAAAAAATGACTTGCTCAAGCTGAAATTTGAAATATATAAATAAAATAACGTCATTTTTAGTTTTAATTTTGAAAAATTAAATAATTTTAAGCCGAACGTAACTATTCGTTATTTATTTTAATTGTGTGGATTTAATCAATGCAAACATATATTATGACCATGATTTATGTTACATTCTTTCCACACAGCCCATGCCTCCAGCTACCTAATCTCACGCTGATGTCTCCCTCTTCTTCTCTTTGATATGACAAATTAAGTGTGGTCCACTGCGCACTCCAAAACCTTGCAAAACTCATGAACGCCTCTTCATTTTGCTTGGTCAAATTTTTTTTTTATCCATCTTTCAGTCACCTTCACACCCACTAGCTGGTTTCTTCTTTTCTTATTATGTACGTCCTGGCCAACCATTCTTGTATCCAAACACGTTACAGTTTTCTATAACTTTTCTTGGTTTAACAAAAACTTGTTGCGGTCTAAACAAAATAATATAAATTAAATTCTATCTAGACCAATTAGAGACAAGTGCAACCCGTCGATAAGTAATATAAAACGGTAAGAACCGGATATCGTACCCAAGGGAAAATTTCCAACACGTAAGGCAATTAAATTAAACGATGAAAAAATACTCAGACAATCAAGAATTGCTTGATTTGAAAATTCTATCTAGACCAATTAGAGGCAAGTGCACCACGTCGACAAGTAATATAAAACGGTAAGAACCGGCTATCGTACCTAAGGGAAAATTTCCAACACGTAAGACAATTAAATTAAACGATGAAAAATTACTCAGACGATCAAGAATTGATTGATT
>JAOQMP010000005.1:1855561-1869541 GCA_027563575.1 Erythroxylum pedicellare | reverse complement strand
ACCCTACACATATTATAACTTGGTCTTTAATTTAGAATATCCACATTTCAAGTTTTTCTTTTCCTTTTTTTAAGGTAGACAAAACAACAAATACTTTCATAAGGATCCAAAATTTCAATTTTGCCTGAAATTAAGAATGATAAATTAGTTTAAATTTACTAATTAAACTCAATTTATTAAGTTTAAATTTATATTAAAAATAAATTTGTCTACCTTTTTAATGAAAATTTCCTCTATTTCTTTTAGAGCTTTTGGTAAATAAGTTTGAATTATTTAGAAAAATTATAAATTTTAACCAAACTAAATTTAAGTATTCTTATTCAAACTTGGTTGTGCTATATTTGATAATTTTGTATTTAAATTTAAACTAAAATTTTCTAATCTTAATTGTTATATAAAAAGGAAAAATATGAGTTTATTTTTTATAAATATCGTATTTTAATTAAATAATTTGATGAATTAATAACTTAAATTCAACTTAATTATTATCTAAAAATTTATCATTTATATATTTATTTATTTTTCATTCACCATCTTTTAAATTATCAAAATAAAAAGTAATATCCAATAAGAAAAAGCTCCTTGAGTTAGGTGTGTTGAATCAATCATGATTGTCTAAAAGAGATAACATAGACCTCATGATTCAAAGTTCATACATGTGAAAAAAGTTTACTTAATTGTATTAATTTTGAATTATCGATTTATTGAATAATTAATTTAAGTTTTAAGTGTTGAAAAGGCCTTTTTTTAAGAGAAATTATTTAAAAAAGGACTTAACATAGAGAAAAAGAAGGAGATAAGAGACATATTTGAAGAACTCATACTCATACACATTAGAAATTAAGTTGATGAATACTTTTATTACATAATTTAGACACCAAACATGACAAGATCAAATCTAATAAACCCCACAAAAAAGAAACACACACAAACACCAAAACACTAAAAGAGAGTTATTACTAAGGAAACTCGAAGATGTAAAGAAACTCTTTTTAGGAGCATTGCTCACGAGCTACACCAAGCCTTGAATTGGGCACATCAATGAGCACCCTGTGGTTCTGTTGCTGCATGTTGGCGATCACATTGAGCTCTGAACTAACTCCGATGTCCGACGCCGCCAAGGCCAAGCATGTGGTGCTACCGGCGGTGCTATGGATTAGGAGATTGTCTGGTAGTAATGTCATGTTCAAGCCGGAGAACATAAATGTGATGGTCGGAGCAACTATTGGTACAGAGTAACATGTGTCAAAACCACCTAGGGATGTCACCGTTAAGTTCCCAACTCGTTTCCTGAACTCATCTCTCACCGCCGTGTAGGCAGGTGCCACCAATCTTGTGTAAACAGTACCTGTGGGGAAGAAGATAAACAACAGATTGTTCGTAAAGTTTGGAGCTTTATTAGAAAAAATTAAGGAACAGGACTCAAATCTCCAAAATCAATGAGTAATGAAAAGTTCAGTCTTTAGACCAGGCTTCAAGTAAGGGACCCAGCCTGAATTTGCCCAGAACTTGAATATGGGCTAAAAAGTGAAAAGCTTGTCACTTTTAAGTGATGGCCAAGTGGGAGAATTATTGGCCAAAATCTTTTTGACCAATTCTCTGTCCTATTGAGCTTGTTTTTAGCTGACTGTCCATTTCAGAAAGAATTTAAGCAGGAAAAAGAAATTAGAAAACTTTACCAGAATCAAAGATGGTTCCTGCACCAGTTGTGGGGTTGAATGCAAGAGCACTAGCTGGAATGTCAACTTTTTTCCGGCCAACTTTGATTCCGATCAGGTTCACATAGTAAAGTGATGATCTTCTGGGGTTCTTAAGCAATGGGGTGGTCTTGATTCTCGGAGGCTGGCCAGTTGGTCCAAGCCTCAAGGAGCCAGAGAAGTTGAGAGACCTGAAACTAGGCAAGCAGTACGAGAATGTCGAATGATATAGGTTTTGGGTTTGGGATAGAAGTGACAATGGACCTCTTCCAAGACCTAAAAGGCCCTGTGAAGGCACTGAACTGCCGGTGGTTTTCTGGATGCAGCCAAAGGTGTAGTTAGGAACAGGGTCGGTGGCTAGAGTGACAGTGTCATGTGAGAGGTTTGCTGCTATGGTGGACCCGCCGTAACTCATGTTAAACGAGCAGACATTGCCACCGCATGTTGACAGTGGAACCTGCAGAGTAAGTCACATGCACTCTTAAGCTCATCTCGAGCTATCTTTTTAACCCGTGAACCTTTTAGCTAAGTGCCACTCACCCTTCATGATTATGACATGAAGCTTTTTATTTCATTCCCAGAAAATGATAATCCTTTTGCAATTACACAATTACCATTTTGATGGACATTCAAAAGTGATTCATCTGTTTATAATCTACATACTCAAAATGAGGGATTGCAGCAACAAATTCAGAAGTTAAGTACCTGATGGCACTGAGCAGCTCCACAGGCATGGTTTTTGAAGGTGGTAGACTTAACAGAGTTGAAGACTGTAGAACATCCAACACAGCCATTGCAAGGCAACAAAGCAGCATCATTACTAGTGTCCATAGCCATGAGCATGGTCTGTGGAGGGGTCCCAATTCGAATCCTGAGTATGTATGTTGGGCTCTGTATTGTCTGCCTGCCTGAAGCAATGGGCACAATAGACTTCTTAGCCACCAAGCTTGACAAGTACTGAAGCCTAGCTTGGTCACTTCTCTGCATTTCCATCACTGTCTCCTCCCATGAGATTGCCTTAGATGGCCTAAAAGGTGAGCATGGACTGAAAATGTGAAACACTTGGAGGGTTGAATCTTGGTCTTGTGTGTCACATTTGGCATTGAGACCATGAGCAATGGAAAGAAAAAGGAAGAAGAAGAAGGATAGAGAGAGGACACAGAGTTTCATAGCTCTTTTTAACTGAAAATACGGCTTCAATGGTTTGGCTTTGGGATTGTGTACCAAGTAAGAGGCAGTGTGTATTAGATATACATAATAGGTGGGAGACAAGGGGGATATGATGTTAAGAGGGCCATACTTTTCTTTATCTTTTTCTGATTGTCGGATACACGTAATAACCTGTACATTGTGTGTTTTACATAAATGACTTCGAGCTAAGAGTACGACTGTTTGATGTTTAAAGAAAATGATTATAGTAAAAAAGAAAGTTAATAAATGATTACAACCAGCTTCATCAAGGAGGAATGAATAGTTTATTACCAAAGCTGTGCACTTTTTTCAAGAAATTCTCTTTGATTGGAACAAATAAAGGTTTCTGATCTCACATTCTCTGCACTTGCTCTACAGAAGAAGCTAAGCCTCACTGGCAAATTCATTTCAAAAGTTGAACAACTTTTTGAGCGCTTTTATAATTGACCTCATCTTTCTGAAATGTTATATCCTGCTTATGGAATTCATATTGGATATTGTTATTTTTGTGTCGCCGTCTTATAATGGAACGGTAAATAGATTGCAGATGATACCCAAGAAGGTCGAGTGGATGATTTTTAAGGCAAGAAATCTTTCAGTAGCTGTAAAACTGAAAACTGCACTGGATTCTCGTGAAAGTCATCTTCTTGAGAAAACAAAAAAGAACCTGGTTTTTTTATATCGGTGGAACGTACAAATTGTTACTGTAAACTACGTGTTCTAGATAGACCAAGTCAGTCGAAAGAAACTTGCTGAAAATGAAAATTTGCTCATAGTTTTCAGCATTTTTCATTTACACAAACTCTTCAATGGTGGATTCTAGGCTGTGACTTCCATTTATATTATCAGCTGTTGCACTTTTTAGGTGCAAAAAAGGAACCACTTTGAACAAATATAAAACAATTTCTAAAATGGATTCATTGGATGAAATAATGCTTTTCTAATCAAAAGTAGGATCTTGCTCTGATAGTCTTACTTTACGCTACAAAGTGCAGATGTTGGATGGCAAATATCTAGGAGATGGAATAAGAAGGAAGATTAGTGTTATGGGTTGTTCGTATATTGTGGAAATCTTGTCTCTTTCTTGTGAGCACACAAATGGACGAAGCATACTAGTGCAGTCAAGCTAAGCTCCTGCTAAAAGTCACCTCCAATAGCTGGTTTTGATTGTCCATTAGTAGGAGAAGACATTGACATGGAACCAGTGTCTGTAATTGCATGTGACTTGAGCTTGTGAGTGGGTATAATTCTGAGTGGAACAATAAAAATAAAAATAAAAACTGTGCCTGAGGTGTCGGTGACACTGCACTAATGTTTATGTGAATTTGGACTTGAACAGTTTAAGTTGATTAGAATCTTTTTATCCTGAAATCAGGAGAAAAGAAAGAACTCTAGTGATCCATGGTAGTTTGATCTCCAGAAAAAGAACAAGGATTGACAAGGTTGATTTTATGACTAGTCTGCAGATTAGAATTTGGAACCAGAGTTGTTCATAAATCTGTAGAAAGATTTCTTCTGTACAGGTTGATTTTATGACTAGTCTGCAGATTAGAATTTGGAACCAGAGTTGTTCATAAATCTGTATAAAGATTTCTTCATTTCAAAATTTTATCAGAAAATCATCAACTTTCCAACACATAACAACTAAGAAGGAAGATCCCAACTGTAAAAATGGGGAAATGTGGAAGGTAACAGACATGGATGGCAGTAGGTGAAGCTCCAAGCTAGTTGGGAGAGAGGAAATCTGCAGTAACTTGTTAGTGAAAAGTTAAATACTAAAAAGTTGAAGAGCAGAGTGGGAAAGGAAAGTAACCAAAAAAGGGTTAAAGGACACAGAAAATGGAAAAGGAAAGGATCACACTCGTGAATGAGCAGAGATATTTGCAGGCTTTTTCACTCTCCCCTCCCAATAATCCTTCCCCTGTGAACCCTTTTACACTTTTTTGTTTTTTTCCATCGGTTCCAAGGAAGGTCACTTCACGTTTTTTCTTTCATGTGTGATGGGTCTTTCTTCTTTTGACCGGCAGCAGCACATTAAGCACTTGTATGTGCAAAAACTATCTACAAGTTCTGATGTCACTCTAGCATCAGCAGTTTTCTGTGTTTAGATTTCACCTGTCAGGAATTTTTTTTTACTGAAATTTAATCTCCTTTAGGATATTCTTAAAACCCTTATCTATATCTTGTGGTTCTATATCATGTAAAACGCTAATGGCCTGTCAAAAATGTTTCTTGTGCTTGCTTGGTCCTCAAAAGTAACCTTATCCAGGATGTTAACAACACTTTAATTCAACAATCAGAACTGAAGTACTAATAAACATAAACCTATTGATTATGATAGTTCTGTATTTTCTTTAATATCAGAGTCACAAGATCAAAATCTACAGCCTTTGCCTGTTGAGAATTATAAGTAAATTCCAAAATCTCACCTAAGATTATTCTATACTTGCAGTAGAGATAAGAACCTGAACTTCTGTAAACACCTATCATTCTAACCAACAGCTGGATCAAAGTCCAAAGATCTATCAGGTTTTGGAGTTCCTCAACTATGAGCGCAGCCTGCATCTATATTTGAGTGTTCCAACTTTTTATCAACCATGACCACAGGATGTATCTATTGGGTGTCCCAATTGGGAATATTAGCGGTAGCTTCATTCAACAACTTAATAAGGGTGACCTGCAGATTATATTGAAAGAACACATCAAATAGGATAGAGAATTGTGAAAAACAGAAATAAAAAATAAAAAGAAATTTATAATAACTAGCAGAAGTTGCAAAACCAGTGCTGCATATTCATGTTTTGCTAAGACGTACCACACTTTCAGGAACACCTGGAGGAGGCAATGAGAGGTTCTTCGGTGGAGGTCCATGTAGATATGATCTCTTATCAAACCGCCACTGTCCAACTTTACCATACATAAGATTGCCCTGAACATGAGATGAGGCAAAATTAAGAAAGTAGTCACAGATGCAGGATTTTAATTAAAAGCAGAAGAATTCAGGAGTACAATGGAAGAGTATAGGTTACCTGCAAGTCAAAGTCATTTCCATAAGTGTAATGTAGAATAAACTTCCCCCTAGTATCCCCGTCAAATGGAGGCTGCAAATTTTGGCAAGGTGGAATCAAAACCAGAAAGTAAAAAGGATGTGATATTGATAACTAAACATAAGATGTGACAATCAAACCTGCAACATAAAGTCCTTCCGAAGAATGTGTTGGACGCCATGTAAAGCCGATGCAACAGCATATGCATACCTTAGTTCAAAGGAAAACATTAGTGTTAAAAAATCCTTAGAGTGAGTTTGAAATATGTAGATGGACACTTACACAACTACACATACATTTCTAGCACCCATCCAAAAACTTTGTCAGTCTCAGGATCATGTTTCATACTCAGCGAAACATTCATCCATGTAGGAGAGATCTTTTCTAGCAATTCCTGAACAGAAGATTTCTAACTAGTAAGTCTTCAATCAATTAGAACAAGTTGTGGCAGATAATTATGGATACAAGAAACAGAGCAAGAAATAAATTGTGTCGAACAATAACAGAAATGAGGATGACAAGTAGGATAAGTTCAATTGCACCAGATCAATTTATTGGTCACATAATTAGAAGAAATTTTAAATTTATGAAGGCATGGTAATGGAATCAGAAGAGTTTTTACCTTCTTGATTATAACAGGAGAATTGCCAATAGGATCGACATCCGTCACCGGACCATTCTCCAATGGAAAATATTTTCTTATGATTTTTTCATTTTCAGCAGGTTTGATGTAGAAAAAGTGGAAAGCAGCTGGATGAATCCCATGTGCCAAATTTGGAAGGGGTCCTAGAAATATATGATCAGGTTCTGCCATAAGTATGAATCTGCAAACGTTAACATTTGCAGAAGTTTTAATAAAGAATGGAAGTGAAATAAGTGTCAAAATCTAGATCATTTAAAATCGAAAAACTCACTCTTCCTCAATATTAGCCCTTTCGAGCCATTGAACAAAAGCATAAGGTCTGTTTAAGACGACATATCCCTGGTTTGGAAATCATGTCAGAGGAAACATCATGAAGCTAAGCTCATTCAACAAATTTATAAATAATGTAGAAGTACTGAAAAACATGTGAAGCACATAATAAGCAATCATGAGTAGACTCCAGAATTCAGTTGCAAGCATGTTGTAATTAGGAACACGATTAGCAATTTCCCGAGTGCTCACAAGTCAATCCATCCTTTTAGAGAACTAGACATTCCAAATTAGTTGGCCTAAGATTTCTTGGTGAAGAATAAGTGGTACTGCAGAAAATCCTTGGATTAACAAGTAAAAGAAAAAGAGCAAAGGGGAATTCACCTTGTCCATGCCTGCTGGAAGAGGATCAACAACAAAAGTAGGAATCTCATCCATCAAGTCGTCTGGTTTTCCTGAGTGCAAAATTCGGGTAAATCCTCCCATATCAGACCCGTAAAGGTCTTTCTTCTTCTTATACCAGTAGTACATAATGCGACATTGCCACTTGCTATATGCAGCATCAGTTGCTGTTAAGGCCACATGGAAGGGCATTTTGAGTTTCTTCGGTTCTTTTGCATGTTGAGGCATTTCAACAATGGGATCAATCCACATCTCTATGTCAGTATTATCATGCATCCTAGCTCTGTTGTGCATTATCATGGTGACCAAGTTGTAGGTAGCAAAGAAAAAACCAAGAGCCAAGAGAATCAGCAGAAACGGTGAGCCTCGTCCCATTATTCTGTGATTCTGTCCCTTACGAATATTTGATTGATCAGATTCTCCGAGTTCCCTCGAATATCCTATCTGCAAGTCAACCTATAAGAATAAATGATGAGTCATTTCATCCCAGAACAACATTCATGCATTCAATGCTAGATGCTGGATTTAAATGATAAACATATAGACTTCCAGCTTACCATTAGGCAATATCCAGATAAATATAATCTCTGGTGCTGAATCAGTAAAATCAATGCAGATAATCTTCAACCAATGCCAAGTCAGATAACTCCAAATTAACAAGAAACTAAAGTTACTTCAAAACCCTGCAATCTACTCTGTAAAGATGCAAGAAGCTATGGCAGTTTTCTTTTAAAAAAATCCTTTCCAGAAACTAAAAGGAAACAAGAAAAGAAAAGGGAAAATTTGTTCAATTTCACATCCAAGTATTGGATCAAAGGAATCCTACAACAGCCATATTAACAGAAAATTCAACGAAAGCTGCAAAAGTATTCATACTTTTAAATAACAACGCGATTAAGAACACTGTGAACATGTCAAATCAATGAAAAAGTTCCACACCTTACCAAAGAAAGTAAAGAAAAAGACAAACTTGTAACAATCACAGTCTGTTCACTTCATTTGCAAAGAAAAGAGAAAAGTAAAGAAGTACAAGAGGAAGATAAAGAAAAAATGATTGAAGGGTCAAGCACAACAACAACAACACCAAGAAACAGAAAAATCAAATCCCAAACAAACGTACCATGAAATGAAAAGAAAACTCCAGGAAAAAGATGGAACCTTGAAAACGGAAATGGGGTTGCCAAGACACTGACCAACACATTCAAAAAGAATGAAAACCAGAGATATGAAAACTGGTAAGCGAGGGGCTTGTTTCGCAGATGCGATTAGAAAACACACATCACGCACAAAAAGAGCCAATGTACGGTTCTAGACATTGAATACAGCTAGAAGCTTCAGCATTCAAATGACGAAATACACTCACATTCACAGCCTTGAAGGATTATAGATATGTTTATATACAGAGATGATAGAAAGAACGTGGCAGAGAGAGAAACAGAAACATGGGATGTACCGTGACGTACGGAACAGGGAAACGAAGACAGCTTTCCTAGTTGTCTTCGAAAATCTTGAGTTTTGATCGGAGACAAGAAAGAAAGTTCTTTGCTTTCCAGTGTCTCTTTCGTCCAGTGCCCGTTTTTGGCAGAAAAGTTTGGTTCTTTACTTGGTTTGGCGTTACACTTGCGTACAAATGCGCTTCTGTTATAACTAGTAAGCCACTCATTTATAGTTTCTGACAATTACGGGAAAGAAATAACACAAAATCTCGAAGTTTATCATCATTTCACTTGTTTATTTTTAGGTAGGATCTATAACGCAATAATGTACGTACTTTCTCGAAAATCACAAAAAGTGAAACATTAATCATGTATACCTACTTTTTTTCTTACCTTTTGATTTGATTGCCTGACTTCAAGGGAAAATGTTCCAATTTAGTGTCTAATCTTGAGCTGTTTAAGAGAAAATCAAGCGGAGAAGACCATATTGATCGAAACCATGAAATGAAGATGTGAACACAGCCATAATAAACATTGGCAAAGTCATAATTCTGTTGGTTTTGTAATATTGCAATCATGAATATATACAGTTTATTTACGTTATTAATCGTAACTATTGAACTTTGTAATGTTGTTCAACTAACTAGAACAAGTATAGTATCAAGTAAAGTCAAATGCAACCTCATGTGTATCTTTTTTTAATTTGAAGCTACATTTCAGCCTAATGTGATAAAGAGTTTAATCAAACAACAGAAAAAGATCAATGACCAAGATGGATAATAAAGATTTAAACTTTTTTGTACTTTTTGATATTAAATTCTTTTATGTTTTAACAAACGATTCATGTATGTGTAGTGGGACCAGTCTGGTCGTCCTGTACTTTTGTCTCGTATATATAACCAAATTCATTTTCTTACGGGGAAGATCCTCTGTTCCGCTCTTTATCCGCATATTTATTTCGAACTCATATAAATATGTGTGTAATTTAATAGAATAGAATAGAAAATGATTGATCGGAGGATATTAATGTGTGAATGAAGATGGATGGCACAGGATTAAGGATCTGTTCTCTTCTCTAACACCACCTTGTATCCCTCAAACTGCAGAGTCCAAGCGCAAGAGAATATGGAGGCGCTAGCTGTAAAACCAGTGATTAGAGTGGCAGCACTTTGTGGGTCTCTTCGCAAAGGCTCTTTCAACCATGGCCTTCTTCGCTCTGGTACCTTTCCTCCCCACAAACCGTCTCGTGAATGTGCAAAGACTGCGTCTTTGATCTTTCTTTTGATGCATTTTGAACACCTAATATGTCCCTGAAGCTAAAGATTGAAACTTTGTTTTGGGGTTCTGTCAATGGGTGGTTAAATATGTGGTTAATAAAATTGGGATTTTTACTTATTCTGTGAGTTGATTCGGTATGTGGGTTTGGTGTGCTTCTTGCAGCGATTGAACTGAGCAAAGATTCAGTACAGGGTCTGCAAATTCAAGACATAGATATATCTCCATTGCCAATGTTGAATACGGATCTTGAAGTTGGGGGTACATTTCCACCAGTTGTTGAAGCTTTCAGGAAAAGGATTCTTGAAGCTGACAGTGTCCTCTTCGCGTCACCCGAGTACAATTACTCTGTTACTGGTAGGCTTTTGCTTTGTGATCTATCGTCATATTTGTATATAAACTTGGTACAAAGCTACGAGTACCGTCATTTTCCTGTTAACTATAGACTAATTAGACTCGGATTACACATCATATAGCGGTCTCCCATGTACGCTTATTAGTTCGAGCAAATGCAGATACAGAGGAATCTCTATTAGAAAGCTGCTATATTGTTATTATTAGCTGATAAATGCACTCATTTTATAGTCAAAGGCCGCTTCTTGGAAGTCTTGGGAAGACATAAGCATGATTTTGCCGTAAAATACTTGGAAAATTTTGACCGTTTAGTGCCCAAATTGTGTAAGAAATTTTGGTTAGCAACAAAATGCAAATTTTTTGGTATTGCAGATGCTGTGAATTAGAAGTTGGGTGTCAAATTATGTTCATATATAATAGGGTATAGCAGCCCTATCCTGAAATTCAGAAAGTAGGTCTTTGTGCCTACCGGCAATGAAGATGTAGCCAAAAACTGAGAAATTGCCTTCTAGCAATTGATCTAGATAGATAAGTTTTTTCAGGTTTAGATTTAGGAATCTTAAACTAAACCATCACACTTAATACTAAATATCTAAAAAGTGAAAAAATTTGGTGTTACTTGGTAACAGTTTCTACTAGGTTCAGTGAAGTTACTTCATGTACTTTGTTGTTCTTTTTCATTCAATTTTTAGCTCCTTTGAAGAATGCGATCGATTGGGCATCTCGACCACCAAATTGTTGGGCAGATAAGCCTGCTGCTATAGTAAGTGCGGGAGGTGGCTTTGGTGGTGGACGATCACAGTATCATCTTCGCCAAATTGGTGTTTATCTTGACCTTCATTTCATCAACAAGCCCGAATTCTTCCTGAATGCGTTTGCACCTCCACCAAAATTTGATAGTGATGGCAATTTGATTGATCCAGAGGTTAAGGAGAAACTGAAGCAAGTTCTTATAAGCTTGTATGCATTTAGTTTGCGACTCAAAAGTAAGTGCTAAAGTATGTTTATTGATTGTGTGTATGATTGTGATTAATAATTGAGACATCACTGCTGTATAATGATTCTCATGGTGATGATTGCAATTGAAGAGATGAACTCTTGTCTTTGGTTTGCAATTTCAAATTTGGTTGGCCTCTTTGGCCTGAACTTAAAAGATAAGTTTGATTCAATTTTCTTGTAGATTGTGCGATATTTCTTTATAATTTGAAAGAGGAGTATAGAGACTGAACAAAGAAAGGAGAAATTGGTTCTTCATGTTTTGTGCAGAAGAACCAATTCCTTGAGTACAAAAGAAGAAAAAAAGCTTGTGTTCATCACTATTGATATACTAGATCATGAACAGACCTGATCATCAAAATCAACCATCAGCACATATTTAAAAACAGAGATGGGAGGTTATTCCACAAGTACTTCTACTGAGACATTGCTTTCTACCATTTATGCTTCTCCTAGGACTGTGTTGACTGAAATAACGCTGCTCGCATGAACGATCGCTTGGAATTCAATCGGGAGCCCCTGGACGTTATGATCCTTGAATTCCTGAGAAACTGGATTGTAAGACACCAGACATCTCCTGTGATACAGGTATAAAATTTCTCCATTTTCCAAAGCACACAAGACTCTCAAAGCTTTTCCTTGATAGCCGTTCTTCTTACGTCGGAAAGGAGGAGCCATGTCCAACCTATAGCTTGGAGGCACATAATCACCAATTATAATTTCTTTGCTCCATGAGGCCTGCACATTGTAAATCTTCATCACCCATATCTCATTTGCGACAACTGCCGAAAGGCAACCACGTAAAGTTACAAGTTGAATATCTATGGGGTTCGCAAGGTCATAGTCTGGTCGTGGAACTAATTGAAACTCTTCTGTTTCAATGTCAAATGATACTATATCTCTGTGACTTGTTTCTCCTTGTATAGCGAGCCAATGTAGCTTTCCATTAACAAGTGCCTCTGATGTTGGGCCTATGAGCATATGAGGTATTCTTCCAATGTTTCTCCATGTGGGACTGCTGAAACTAAGCACAAAAGCCTCAGGGGCAGCCCCAGCAAAGTCATACTTGAATTGTGCATAGTAAACTATCCTTATCACCTTGTACTCCTTGGTCTTTGGATGAAACCCGAATCCGAAAACCACCCTTGAAACTCTTGAATCTGAATGAGTATTCATTCTAGGAAGCATCCTATAGCCAGTAGCGAAGGGATTATATACGAAAAGTTGATCATCGGATTCGGTGTTGTAGAGACATATCAATCCATTGCAAGAGCCAACCAACTCAAAGTCAGGTAATGCAGGGCCAAAGGGGTTCTTAAGGATCTTTGCAGTCTCCAAAGCACCACCAATATTCTTCCTCTGGTCAAAGTTTACGAGGTAAAGCTTGCTTGTTGGCCAGTCAAAGAAGAACAAGATGCAGAGATTGTTCTCAGATGCTCGCACGGCGTGCACATTACCGAAACCTGGATCTTTCACCGATGCATGCCAACGCTTGGATACAAGTTTGCTTTCGAGGAGTGATGAGAAGGGCAGTCTTGAGAGAACATCAAAGTAAACTTCACGCGGTAGTTTCTCAATCCATGAGGTTGACTGAGACTGAGTTTCTGATTTGTATGCGTCTGTGTTGCAAACTTCTGAGGAACTGCTTGATGCCATGAAGTTGGAGATGGAGAATATGGAGGGTAGAGCTGAATTATGCTAGTCTTCTTAGTTACCTACCGATGTGTGCAGACCAATAATCACCAAAAGCTTCAGGGATAAACTTCTTTGAGATTATCATGAAGCGGATTTAACAAGAAAGTTTCTGAATTCTCATGTCTTCATGTTCTTGGATCGTGTAGAATTTTGATCATCATGAATAAAGAAATATGGCTTCGTACTCGTTACAGCAAGCTGATGTTGATGTCCTGGAAAAACTGTTGAACTAATATTATCTAGTCTAACTTATTCTACCTTCAGACAATGATATGATACATGGAGGAATATTCTCTGTCCAATTTATTCTAGCTCAACTCTGTTCCAGTCCATCCTAACCATCTATTTATGTGGGTCTCAGACAAATGGATAGTTGGGATGAACTGGGACAAGATAACTTGAACAGAGGATCCTTCCTCATGATACATGACTCACAATGACCTGACCCATTAATTTTGAGGCTATCCATTGGAGTCCATCTAATTCATCACGAATGGTAGAACTCGAGCTTAAATTCAAGGTTGGTCAGATTTGAATACTTGAATCATAATTTCACATGCATTGCCATGCAATAGTCTATGTTAAAACAAATTAATAAAAGATTGTTTTTTATAATTTTTAATACCATATAATATTTTTTTCAAGTGATGAGATATATAATTTTTAAAATAATTTAATCTTTTATGATATTTTTTTTCTCTACAAATCTATATATGGAATCCATAATCGTATCCATGTGTTATGAGTTAAGATGAATATCTGGCGAAATTAATGATATATTCATAATCCACCTTATCTTAATTAATGTTCAAAAACCAATTTCAAATTGTAAATTATGAGGCCAATGCAAATATCAAATAGAAGACATTAAATGCAATTAAGACATTTGTTTTCATTTTTACAAAGAGGTAGTGCTTCAACAAATTAAGATAATGGAATCATAAATTCGATCAAGTAGTCAATTTAAGTTTTCA
>JAOQMP010000005.1:1801254-1840645 GCA_027563575.1 Erythroxylum pedicellare | reverse complement strand
ATCTGCTGGTGGTGGTTGTGGCGGCCAGTTGTTCCTATCAACCCTACAAGATTTGGACTTTTCTTTTCCATACTACAGAAGAAGAGAAGACAAGACAAATGCTTTCTTTCGATTAGGAATGACAATGACTAAGATTCAGTCATTTTAATCGGAGAAAAGTTTAACAACTCAGTTCTAATTTGATTGAAATTCAATAAATGAGTCTGAATTTTTTTATTGAACATAACTTGAAATTATATGTATACTTAAAAATATCAAACACTTTAGATCAAGTTTAAGTTCGAGTTCTTGTTTCGAGTCCACATTCTTTTTCATTTTTATCTGAACTCAATCAAATCCAATCTGATTCCTTGATTTCAACTCAAATAGCTTCGAGTCATTTTCACTCCTACTGATATTAAGACAATTTCTGGCGGCATGAGGATTTTTAAGGAAAATAGCTTAAAAAGTAACATACCTACAAAAAGAAAGCCATAAATTGTATTATGTGATTGGGATGCAGTTCTCAACGATCAGATTATTTTCGCACTAATTGGAAGCACAATACCCCGAAAATATTCAGGAAAATGCATCATATTAACTAGAGTAGAGTAGTTGCTTTTTGCTGTTCCATGGTTTTATATGTACAGTTCATTCCAAGCTGCCTGGAGCCTTTTTCCAATGGAACAAGAACTCCATACCATGTTGCCTGAGGCCTTTTTCCAATGGTAACAGGGACTCCGTTCCGTACCAAGTAGTTTGGATTCTTCTTGGGGTTGTCTCAAGGATAGGCCTGTTCACCAGCAACATAAGTTGCCTCAACATCTGCAGATCCTTCTGCTGAAAATTCATCCCAAGAACTGGTAGATAAGACCACAAAGTCTGCCAGTTTCCCGGGAGACAATGAACCCACTTCGTGATCAAGAAAGCATGAATGAGCAGCCGAAATAGTGTGCCTGCCCCCAAATTGCCATGGACACAGCAGAGATTTAGCATGGATAAGCAAACACTAACGATGGTGTAGCAAAAACAAGAAAAGAAAATGACAGAAGACTATTTTTTCCTTTTCCAGGGAAACATTTCACTTGAAAGGTATTCAGCTTACACTATTAACGCGTCCTTCAGCAGCAGGCGTTCGGAAGGAATCCAGGGAGTTTCCCAACCAGGAGGTATTCTTTTCATCGCTGTTTGGATGCTTCGTAATGGATTCATATCTGCAACCTGTAGCAACACTCTGCTTGTGTGATTCTAGCAGTGTCAGCTAAGCCATCAGTTATTTCAAAAGCTGATCAATGCTCAAACCATACCGGCCAGTCTGAACCCAGTGCCAATCGAGCATTGCTAGCTAAAAGTGAATGAAACAGATAGGATTCCCCTAACACTCTATCCAACCCAAGCTTCTTCTCAGCAGAATCAGCATCATCCAATAGATGCTGGGGCTGCGCATAACAAACAGTATGCATGCTAAGAAACAGTAAATGAAGGGGAACATTATTTTATCATATGATCAGGATAAGTAGAGGGGAAAATGGCTTTTTAAGGCTTAGATAGGCTTGATTAAGAGGATGACATAAACACAATATAGAGTTAATACACAGCGTTGACTTTGGTACAGATATGATACAGAGAACAATCAATCTTTCTCTTATCTCATTCTCATTTTCTTTTCTGGCTAGTCCATGTAAGTTTTTGTTAAGCTCTTCTTTCTAAAACTTTGTAGATATCAGGATTCCACGAAATATAGCATTGAAAAGGAGAGAATAAGTTCAAAATGTTCACTAAATATATCAAGCTGTTAGGAATTTGAGGACACCAAGAATGAAAGCTTGGATCCAGTTCATTAACCCCACAAACTGTCACAAGTAAAGATGGCATTTCCGAAGAAATGGCTTGGGTTTAAAGAACCTGTACTGAAGCAAAAATCCCTTGCTCGCCAAATCGGCCAACTGTTCCACTTGCTAAATGCTGGGCATGCTCAATCTGAGAGCAAGCATTTTTCTCCATCAGGAAAATCAAAGTACAAAGATAATAACTACTGAAACTAAAGTTCTGATTCAGAAGGGACAAGAAATGTTGTCCATTTTATGTTAGAGCTTTGAGCTTTACCCTAAATCTTCTATCCCTCCCTCCATTAGTTGAAGCAACAGATTTATAGATATCGAGGACCAGATCATTTGCTTTATCACCAATAGCATGGATAGCAACCTGAAAAAAACTTAAGGCAAAGCTTCCGGACCAATAGAGATGTACCAAACAATCTCACAAAATTTAGGATATAGTTTGCAAATGTCTGTAGTTCAATGAAAGTCCTGGAATAAGATAAGAATGAACCTGAAGTCCAGATCTGTCTGATGCTGCAGTCATATTGAGAAGCACTTCAGGATCTGTCACTTGTAAGCCATAATTGTGAGGCTCATCAAGGTATGGCTGCGAAATAGGCAAACTAGTTATTTGACAAAATGTAAAGGAAACAGAAGAATAAAAAGGAAAGCTGGTTGAAGTTACAGCCACAAACAGATGCATAAATTGAACCTGGTGTGGAGCTATAAAGCCTATCAATTGAGTCAGATACAAATGTTTGAACTAAATAATCTAAACCTAGCACTTAATTGATCTATAGATGTCGTAGGCACATTGGCCCTAACCTCATAAAAAAGTGCACTGTTAGAACCTAAAGATCCATCAGCAAATGCCTTAACACCACCCAAGTAAATCCAGTTACTCAGTGCATGGCCTGTTTTCTTGAGATCCTGGGAAAGTTTACAAGATTTTGTCAAGTGCCTTGACAAGAAGTAAAACGTAGAAGGATAACCATATCTTACAAAACTAATAAGGTAACAAATATTTGAACACTCATCTTAAAGGTTAATGACTAGATATTATAATATCACAGGAAACTCAAGAAATCTTACGAGTAATCGTGGCCATGTTTCCATTGGAAAAAATAAGCAAACCCTGAACTTCATTTTTCCCGAGGAATCGGCCCATTGATACACATCTGTGGAAGTATCAAAAAGAGTGATAATCAAAGATGAATATGCACACATTTTATGGCAGCAGCTTCTTTTTAGGAACCATACTCGGTATTGTTTAAAGAGAACTTCTGTGGAAGCTGGAAAAGAAAGGGACAAAACCTTGGAACGTGAAAAATGAATCATCTCCAGGTTTTTCCCAGATGAAACTGAGCCAAGTAATAAAAGTCAAATTTAAGTTTGATGGACATTGCTTTATAGAACAGCACAAAGGCTGGCTTTCTTTAAAATCTCAACTTCAATTTTATGTAATTTGTATATGTTATCATCATTAAGTTTCTCACTAGAAGTATGTTCCAAATGGAAATAAATTGATACATTTCAAACAAAATACAACATCATCAAAATAATGAAAGGAAACCTGAAAGATCTTCCCAAGAATGCTCTGTCGATGAACCAGGAAAGTACCTTCCCATATCAACAACAGTAGTCACGCCCCTCATTAAGGCAAGCTTGGTAGCTCTAAGCAAGGCTTCCCTTCTTTCATCAATTGAAACCTCCGGAATCCAAGGAAGGATCAATTTCATGGCAGCATCGATTAACAATCCGGTAGGTTCTGCATGATGATGGTCATGAAATCTAATTTCAGATTGAAGTAGTGTAAGCATACTGAATTCTGTGACCATCAATGTGCAGTAATCATGCAGAAGAAGTTATTGTGCAATCCGGGATAAGGATTGACTAAACAGTTTGTAATTAAAACATAAAGCCATCACCTCCTTGAGCAGATCTCATAATAGTTCCACTATCTGGATTTTCAGATAATGAATTGATCCCAGCGATCTTTAGTGCCAGCGAATTAGCCAACCCCATATGGCCATCCACCCTGCTCAACCAAACCTGGACAGCAAGATGACCTTATTAACGAATTTAAGATAGCGAAAGCTAAAATTATACAGGCAGCAAGTCTCCATATAAGTTAAATGCCTCATACAGGATTGTCTGGCGTAATATCATCAACCCAAGAAGCCATCGGTAATTGTCCTCCCCATAGATCATTATTCCATCCACCACCCAACACCCAGGAACCGTGACTCAAACCTGAGAAAGGTTTTACACTTGAAAATTGGTTGCAACACTCAAAACATCTATGACTGAACTATAATAATCAACAGAAACTTTTTTTCTTTCAAATCACGTATTCGTGGTTTATGATTAATAAGTGATTCATGCACCTCTAAACATGTAGAGGGCTTATTATCAGGCTTAATATCAAAGCCAATAAGTTCGAAAGCCTAATCACGGGGACATTTAATTGTAGATGGTATAGTCAATCTTTACTGTCAGCATAAGCAAAGAGTAACTATCAGCAATATCCTACGGAATGTCCCAACATGTTGATATTTGAAAAAGAGTGATCTGCAATGACAGTGAAGTCTAACGTTCTGGAAACAACATGATAACTATAACACAAAATGCATTCACATAAAAGAGCTGTGAGGTTACTGTTTACTGCTTCTTTGATCCTCCTCACAAACTCATCTTTCTGTCTTACACCATGTAGCTCCACTTGCGCCATCTGTTCCATTTAAACAATATAGTAATACACTCAAAAATGAGAAGAAACAACACAACTTTTCCTTCAAAACTTATCGGTAAACTCTCCCACCAAAAGAAAAGGTGGAAGAAAAATATTCACAGATCATGCTCTCGAGCAATATTAAACAGAATGGCAGATCAAAGGCATCTGAAATACATATACCTGAAGCCCACCAGAAATCAAGTGGACATGGGAATCAATAAATCCAGGAACCACAACTTTTCCTTCAAGATTCAACACTTTAGTTCCATTTCCCACCAAATCCTGAAAAGTACCAAAAAGATCGAGCATTTAAGTATACGACGAGCATAAACAACAATTGCCCACATTTAAGAAAATCTGCAAACACTAACAAAAGAAAGGAAACCGAAGAATCAAGAACGTGACCAGAAACATGAAAATGGTGAACCTGAAGAGAGGAATAGTTGCCAAGGCGGAGAATTCTGCCTCCTCGCACGGCCATGGAATCGGTGAAAGGTAGAGAAGCATCGCTGGTGAACAAAAATCCATTCTTTACCAACAAATCGGCCTCAAGTTCCATTGATTTTAACGTGGACGATCTCTTTAACCAATCTTAAAACAACCCAAAAAAAAGAAGCATCACCGCAATGAATTTGCATGTAATGTAAGTAGAACCCGTAAAGTAAAGGATACTTACGTTTGGGTGGGTTGTGAAGCCAGAGAATGGCAAAGGCGAGAACTAGAGTTGCAGATAAAGTGACAAAGACATTCATGGCAGCGAGGAATCTCTCTGCGTAGATTCTCCAACACAAAACAGCTTGTGCTTATGCGTCCTTGGCAGAGAACCTTTCAAGGTCCGGTCTTTAACTACAAACAACCAAATTCCCACTTCATCAAATTAAAAATACCGTTCCCACTTCATCAAATTAAAAATACAGTCTTGTAGAACGAGATTTGACGAGAAAGACATTAACTTGCGTGCCACATTTAACATTTTCTCAAAAGTCAAAACCATATGTAGTTCAAGTCGATTTCTGCCATGGATGGACTTATGGAGTTGGATGTATACATATTACAAGCTTTGGCTATGTCAGCTTTGACTAAATGACCTGAATTGGAGGAATATATGAGAATTCTTACCTTGGAATGGATTAACCATTCTTACCTTTCTGTGCAATAACCGAGTTTTACGGGATTCAAGTACTTGTTCAGAATCTATGTTCCTGTCTTTGACTGCGCAAGCAATCAGTTTATCATACCTTTAATACGAACATAACCCAAAAACTTATTTTTAGTGTATATCATATCGATATAAAAATATGTTATATCAAAAAGGTTTAATTACCAAAAAAAAACTCAAATTTTAGTTAATTTTGTAATTATAACTTGAAATTTTAAAAAAGACAATAAAAAAATCAAAAATTTTCAATTTTAACCTGACATTAATTTCTCCTTTAAATTTGCCAACGTGACTTATAACGTATTCATAATCAATTATTATTAATACATATTAGCAGTAATTAGCAGAAAAAATCTTGATTAACGAAGCAATGTCGTTTAATTATATAAGTAAATGACCGTTGTTTTTTTTTTAACTACTTAAACCCCCTTCGTTTTCAATTTACTCCCCCGCCTTTGTTCATTTTCCTCTCCCAACATGTACAAATAATAAAGGTTTCAATCACGTGGTATATTACATCAGCAAACATAACGAAAAAATTAATGTCGGATTAAAATTGAAAAAAATTGAAAACTTGAATATTTTATTGTTATTTTTTAAAGTTCGGATTATAATAACAAAATTGATCAAAGTTTGGGATTTTTTTAATTAACTCTATAAAAAATATCAAGTGAAAATTATAGATTATATAATTATTAATGAATCAAAATAATCCTTTTTATTTTTAAAAATTCATTAGAAAAAGGCAAAATTAAAGTATTTATCGTAGACCGAGCTTGAAACCCTTTGTTTAGGCTTTGGACCAGGTTCTTTGTTGGGCTCAAGCCTGTCAGAGAGATCCAAATGATATAATAAACGGCACCGTTTCAGTGGGTCGTCTGTAACTATAAACCCTAGGGCATACAAAAGCCATAACTTTTGAGTATCTCTTTGCTTTCTGTGCCTCCTCCTTTGTGAAGACACAGTTTCGCTCTTAAGATTCAAATGGTAACCATGAGCAAAGAATAGATTGTGAATGCCAGTTTTTTTGTATTATTGTGGTTTTATCCTTATGAGGAACGGATTGATGGGGGTTTGTTTGTCTGTTTGTTTATGGGTTGTAGGCGCCAAAGAAGGACAAAGCTCCCCCTCCGTCGTCGAAGCCGGCGAAGTCTGGAGGAGGGAAGCAGAAGAAGAAGAAGTGGAGCAAAGGAAAGCAAAAAGAGAAGGTCAACAACATGGTCCTCTTCGATCAAGCTACCTACGACAAGCTTCTCTCTGAAGCCCCCAAATACAAGCTCATTACGCCCTCTATTCTCTCGGATCGTTTGAGGGTAATTTTTTTTTTTTTACTCTCGTCATCTCTGCATTTATTCTTTGCGATTCTTTACTAGATATTCTCTATACCCTTTTCGTGGAAAGCAAAAGGCTTGCATCTTTTGATTAATGGCGTAGTAAAAAGACAAGCTTTATTGACGTTCCTTGCTTTTGATGACCTATTTTATTGATGGTGAATAGTTGATAAGCTTATGGGTTTGTGCTTTGTTGATTGCGAGATCTTGGGTGGAGGTGGGTTCCTACAGTTTAATTTGTTGGAATGGTTATTAGCTTTCGTCTTGTTTTAATTTGTTGGACTGATACTACAACAGAAAAACAGAAGTAGAACCAAACGGTCCCTTAATCTTTAATGTTCAGCTTAGATCTTGTTTGGCTACTTGTTCTGCTCATTTTACTGCGTTTAAACTTAAAATTCATGTTCTTTCATGTTTGGCTGAGTAACTTGGAAATTCTACTTTTACATTCTAATTCAAGATTGGTTGTTTTAGGATATTGTTAGATAAGGATGGTTATTGTGTTTCTCTGGTTTAGTTTATCATGTTAGTAGTAACAGTCCGTTGTATGTCACATTATGCTTTCATTACTCATTAAACTTTACCGGGAGCTCTCAGAACTAACTAGCTTTCAAATGCATTTTGCAGGTTAGTGGATCCCTTGCAAGGAGAGCTATTAGGGAGCTGATGGCGAGAGGTCTGATCAGGATGGTCTCTGCTCACGCAAGCCAGCAGATTTACACCAGGGCAACAAACACATAAATGTGCTTTCTTTAGTTTGCTTATTAGTTTACTGAGTTGCTCAGAGTTTTGCTACTATTAATTACAATGTCTTCTAGAATTGTTGAATTGTATGAGTTACAAGGTTAGACAATGGTTTATCATTTGTGTTTATCAGTGATACTGCCAAGTTTTTTCCCCTCGTCTTTTCGCTGTTTAATACTATGTATTGATCATTTATATCTAGTCTTGAGCAAGAACCTAACCTTTTTAAGCTATCGATTATGGAGGTATCGGAATACTGTGGAATTTTCCTATCAGAATGGTGTTGTTGCTGATATTTTGTTTCTTGAAAGTTTGATGGATGAGCTTGGGAAAATTTTAATACATTGCATGATTGGGAGTGTGATGCCTATGAGCTTTAGGTTCGTGCACATTGGGGTCCCAGTCAGAGAGGTTAAGAACAAGCGAAAAGAGAGAGATATGCTGTCCACATCAATTAACGAAAGCTGTGCAATCAGAATCCTATCAAAATAGAACTAGAAATTGAAATCCTAGTTTAATGCAACTACTAAACACATTCTGCAATGGAAATCTTAATTTAATGGAACTTCTAAAGACTCTTAACTAACACAGTTGGCATTAGCCGACTTTATTGGATCCACAATCAACGAAAACTTCCTATGTACTCAACTTGTTTCCTTCACACGTAGCATTGGTATTTCGGGTTTCTTCTGCTTATACGTGTTGACTTGCTGAGTTCATCACTGCAATTGATCTAACCATTGAGCTTGTTGGTATATAATGTATGGCTTTTAGCTCTTGTTGCTCCAAGCATTAAAAGCAATTTAGCCATAAAAGAATGAGAGGTGGGGCAAGTTTCACTTCTACCACTTGTTTTACTGTGCAAAGCCGCCATGGATTTCGTGACGGGCACGATCCTGTCATTTGGAGTTAAAGGGTCTACGCGGCAATGCATGAAGTACGGGTTTGTTACATTTTTTCGTGTATACATATTGTTCATGTCGATTATAATATCTAGTTGACTTATCGCATTGAAATAAACTAGAGGAGGTAAGGGAGATACAAACTTGCCAATTGTGCCAGTAACGTGATTTGCTAGATCATGAAAGCCTTTGCAAGTGGAAGCAGGAACTTGTTGGAGTCAGCATTTTAAATTTTGTATTTGTGTGGTCAATTCCATTACAGAGAGCCAACAGAATTCCTGTATATCAATTAATGCCACCTAACTAACTTTGGCATAAGTTTTTATTATAATTTGGTTTGGATTCGGTTTAAAATTAACGGATTTGGATTGAGTTTGCGCTTGAGTTTTTATTGAATTCTAGGCTTAAATTTGTTGAAAAACCTAACTTATCATTAAAAGTTAGTTTGAGAGAGAAAGTTTACACACTATTATAAATAACTGAATGCATTCTTAGCTCAAAATAGGATTAGACATTTGCTTAACATATTGGGTAAAAGAACAGAACTGAACACCACTTCAAACTATAGAGACAAATGGGCTCTAATACTATATTGACAGGCCTAACTCACCCTCAAATCATATTTGTCCGATGTCGGATTATTGACAGAAATTAGTTTGAGGTTAACAAGTTGAATCGGGGATAATAAGTTCAATCGAGTTGGATTCCAAATCTACCATTTGTCATTACCTCAATTGATCAATGCAAGTTAAATTCGTAACACTGAGTTGACTTTTGCCGACAGGGCTCTCCCTTATCATCGTGACATAAAACCATAATCATCTAAACCCTCCCTCACGCGCGCTGCTTCCTGAAGACGGCAACCTACCGGAGCTTCTTTACTGTACCTCTTAATTCCTACCAGGAACACCAACATACATTCACAAATAAAAATGTATTCACATACCCTTCTGATTCTTATACCACTTAATCTAGCTGATGAGACGAAAAAGTTTTCTTCTGTTGAAGAATGAGCTCTTAGTTTCCTTCTTCTCCTCTGTCCAGTACTCATCAACGTCAGACGCTGCAAATTTATGCAGTCTTAGCTTCTTCACTCCATTACCAACTGCTGGTACCTAAAGAGTCAAAGAAGGAGAACAGCTTTTCACGGTGATGAATCAGAAAGTGGCAGATGAGGAACTGAAATTTTCATGCAGGACTCAATGAAAGTTGCTGATATCAGTCATTGCTGTTAAGAATATCAAAATCTTGAAAAAAAAAATTACAAAGGAGATGAATTACTTACAAAAGAACCAAGATTTTCAAAAATAAAAAGAACTAATTTTCAGAAAATTGGAAGAGAGCATAGCTAAGTATGTGAAATCTAAAATATACAATAAAAAAAAGAAAAATATGGGACAAACTCATGTTTATATGATCACATCTTTATATTAGCATTCACAATTTGTTTTTAATTTAATCAATTATAAAAAGATTAGTATGTGTTTATACACAGAAATGTACAGTTGAGTCAAAATAACCGAATTAACTGACGGCCGACTTTTTGGTGTTAAAAGGACAAATGAGATGAGACTCACGTGCTCTTAAGATCGCGTGGCGGATTTTGTCGGATTATTAGCAGACAACCAATAATGTACCCCAAAAATCTAGTGGACTTTTTTTGTGCCATTTCTTTCTCCCTTGTCTATTATTTTGGATTGCAATCAAAACAACGATTGCCAGAAAGCAAAAACCAACAATCATCTCATTCGATTCTTCATGTCATAAACCATTTTTCATTTTGTGTTTCCATTCTGGTGATTCTTTGGTTTTTTGGTTCTGTTCATCATCTCTGTTGGTTTCTTCTGTGTTTGATCCGTTGTTTGGATTTTGGAACATTTCACTCAAGGCAAAAAGACAACCAAGACTCCAACTTTCATTGGCATCACCAATTTGGTAAGAACCCTTTTGCAGATTCTTGGTTTTGAGTGTTTTTTTTTCATGTTTTTGAACGATGTAATGTTTAATATTTCTTGTAGCTGCTGCAAATTTTGTTTGTTTGAAGACTAGGTTTTTTTTCCTTTTGGTGCGGAGAAGAAGCTGATCTGTATTAGTTTTCATTCTGGTTTGACTTCCAACTTGTGAGAGCTTTTTTCATTTTAGTTCTTCCCTTTGTCTTGGAATGACATGTATGGATCAATCTGAGGCTGTTGGTTTATGCCTCCGAGCTGCTTCTTTAGAACTATTCTTTTTCCTTTCCTGACACACAGGAGGAACAATATCTTACTTGTTGAAGATGATGGCGGCTAGTGTTTCGTAATTTGGTGCGAGAAATACAATAATGGCAGAGATACCTGCACCACAGGAGAACGATCATGGTAAATTTTGTGTCTTATGAACAGAACATGTGTTTTTCTTTTAAGGATGACAGGATACGACTTAAATTGCCTTCCAAAATCAAGATAGGTTATGGATTCTTTTAGTTGATTTGATGTGCTTAAACTTGAAATTCTTTTTCTTAAGATCTTGTTTTCTGCAACTTTACCTTTTCTTTTTCTATAATCATTTCTGTTTTCACAATTTCGGAATTGCCAAATTATGATATGTTGAGAAAAAAAAAACCAAGGTCCTGACATAGGTTTCATTTGTAGCAGGATCAGGGACCTGCCTTCAGGATCTATTGCAGAAAGAGGGGCATAGTCATAGCAGGAAGGAAAGACAGAAACTTTCTGGTATCTTGTAATCTAATGCTGAAACTAGTCATTCCGATTTGATGTTTCGCATATACAAAGTACATGGTTTCATTTTCCCTGGAAAATTTCATTACTTGTTAACCTTCTTTACATTGTCAAGTAGGTCCACAGAGAAAACTGGAGAAATTGCTGAGTCATTCTTGCAACCAGCATTGTGCAGATTGTGGCTCTCCAGACCCCAAATGGGTGTAAGTTTTCTAACAATTGAGCAGGGAAAATTTTCAAAATCATTTGATATCATGTTTCTTGAAATGGACTACTTTTCTGCTAAAATTGCAAGATGAATGATGATGATGATGGATGAGAATGGTGAAACTCAGATGCTTTAAAAATGGTACCTGAACTTTAGGGATTTAGCATTTGCTATTGTTTTTGTTGTTTCCCTTTATTAGGCATTAGATTGCTCTTTAGTTTACTTGCCCCGTTCATGACATAAAAACCACTAGTCAGTCGTTAGTGTCTAACAATCCTAGTTTATCCATTGATACTTGACTTTCTAATGTTGCCTTTTGATTGATCGGTTATCAGGTCAGTAAATCTCGGAGTGTTTATTTGTATAAAGTGCTCCGGAGTTCATCGAAGCCTTGGAGTACACATATCAAAGGTGTGTGTATTGTCTGTTTATCATGTCTGAATTGCATATCAGTACTGTCGTCCTCACTTCATGTAATGTGAACCTAGCCATGCATTAGTTTTCATCGGCTTGAATGGTTATCAGGTCTTTAAGTTTCTTATTTATTTCTAGTTCAGCCTAAGTTTCTTGCTGATTATGAAGATTGTCCTTGATGGTATATTCTTTTCTACTGGTCTTTCTCCTTCTGAGAAAAGTTGTTCAACAATTGATCTAACTCATGCCAGGTTCTATCTGCGAAGTTAGATGATTGGACAGATGAACAAGTTAATAGCTTGATGGAATTGGGAGGCAATAATGTAGTAAACATGAAGTATGAAGCTTGCATTCCAGACGATTATAGAAAACCAAAACCAGATGCCTCAATCGATGAGCGTGCTGATTTTATTAGGTGCCGTAAAAAGTTTGCACATACCTTTTCAAGAAATCTGTACCATTCTGATACCTTATTCCACTCTCGGGATATGCAGAAAGAAGTATGGACAGCTACAGTTTACAAACAATGATGAACCGATGCTCTGCATTTATCCAGCAAGTAGAAATACGTCTTCATCCCAAAGTAGTTCTTCAAGCCATACTTCTTCCCATGATAAGAAGAACTATGATAAACAACCTACCAGGCATCGGATTGGAAGTGCATTCCGCAACAGCTGGGGAAGAAGAGAGTCCGAACACAAGCACCCAAAAAAGACCAATTCTTTGGTAATAATTTCTTGCTTCTTGAATGCTTATCTAATAGATTGCATTCCACATCTTGTTTTTGTGTTGAGGTACCCAAAGAAGGTCTTTAAACATAACCTTCTTTCTGAGACTGCATGTATAGAAAGGTAACTTCCGGCACCATGTGAGATTGAATTGATAATTACAATCTTATTTTGATCAATTAAACATTAAATCTGGAACAAGTTGAGGCAATCTAGATGCATCATTAATATTGATAAAATGGAAAATTGGATCATTTTAGTCCTGAAATTCTCATCGCGGAAAGACGGATAATATAAATTCTAGTACGACTACATTTTACTGATTCATAACATACTGACACGGATGCGATGCATTGATAAAAGAGATGTGTCTGTCCTGCAGCGAATATAGCTATATGTGTGTAGTAATTCATAAGTAGACATGTCTGTATAACTAAGTTTTCCTGAAGGATATGATGGCAGTTAATACAAGTTAGTGTCAGGTTTGCATATATATGATGTGTAGTTCACGTCATTTACTGAATCTCACTGCTTGGAACATGCTGATTATAGGCAGGCATGGTTGAATTTGTTGGATTAATTAAGGTTAATGTGGTCAAAGGAACCAATCTAGCTGTGAGGGATATGATGAGCAGTGACCCTTATGTCATCCTTGCACTGGGCCAACAAGTAAGCTTCTTCATATAACTTCAGAGACATTTTAGTTTTGCTCAACTGCAATCAAATAAGAACTACACTCATCTCTTTAATGGTTGTCTATCCGTAATTGTCGCAGTCAGTGAAGACACGTGTCATAAAGAACAACTTGAATCCTGTCTGGAATGAAAGCCTGATGTTGTCAATTCCACAACACATTCCTCCTCTCAAAGTGGTAAGTGGAATGTTCAGTAAGTTGAATGGTTTGTGACTAGAAGGAGAAGCCCAATATTCCTTTGTTACAGATGAACAACTTTATTGACATCAAGTTCTCTCATACATTTCGGAGCTTCTTATTCTTCCTTTCGTGTCAAAGATATTATCCAAACCTTAATTTTAGTATAGTGATAAATCCTTTTCTGCAAAAGTAGTCCTGCTTGGACCGACATTCTTGCCTAAAATATAAAGCTTTTCGAGAGATTATATTGGTTCTTAATACAACAATATTCAGCTTTAAGGACACTGCAAACCACCTGTAATTGTGATCTTGCCAATGTGACCTGTAATATTAATGATATAAGCTGATGAGTGACCTTGCAGGGAAGGTTCATGTTTACTTGAATGCTTATCAACTATGAACAATTCCTCTGTGGTAGCCAGTGGCAGACACCCTTTTGAAAGATACATAACTACTTGCAATTTTTAGCATCTAGATTTAATTGTCACTATTTGTGGTAACCCTGTGCAGCTTGTTTATGATAAGGACACATTCTCGACGGACGACTTCATGGGAGAGGCTGAAATTGACATTCAACCTTTAGTTTCTGCTGCCAAAGCCTATGAAAATTCTTCGATTGTGGAGCCAATGCAGCTCGGAAAGTGGGTAGCAAGCAAAGATAATACTCTTGTGAAAGATGGTATTATCACCCTAGAAGATGGAACGGTGAAACAAGATGTCAGTCTCAGCCTACAGAATGTTGAAAGGGGGGTGCTGGAGATTGAACTTGAATGTGTTCCTCTTACTCAATAGCTAGCAAAATAGTTGTTTTCAGAAATCATAACTAAGATTTCCCCTTTCTGATACAATCTCCGCTGTGCCTCAAGAGTGGAAGATCAATGATTTTACTGTCAGAAAAGGAAATGCTTAGCCGTGTATTGTTGAACAATACTGTACTGTGGCATACTGGGACTTCCATTGATGACTTTATGAATAATTGTTATTTTGTTGTTAACAATCACGAGCTCTAACATTTTGCAAGCCACTTTTAGACCTTAATGTCCCCAAGCTGTACAAACTCTGACATTTTCACCTGTTTGTAAAGTGATTGTACAACATCTTGTATCTGTGTCCCAGAAGCCGTCCTGAAGAAACTGACTTCGTTGGACGACGAGAAAATGAAATGATTTGGTACATTAGAACAACAAAAGAGCAACATAGAAGTATGTCAAGAATTGATTTAATAACATAAAGAAGGTTATAACAGGAACCAGAAAACGAAATTCTGGTTTCTGATTTGTCTCCGAGAAGATGAATATGCATAACCAATCTGTTTCCAGCTACTTTCATGAATCCTGACATATCCTTCAGAATCTGCACATAATAGATAGCTGGCCGACAGGATGAGTCGTATCAGAGTTATTCAAGCGAGGTTGAGGAAAGCATACTAATGATCGAAACTCTTTCAATAAATTCTGAGCTTACATCCTACGAGACTTGGTCTAAGGAAGGTTATCTTGAACTTAAAAACTACATTTAAGGGCATCTTCTATGGACGATATGCCTAGTTTTGATGATTGAACTCCTTAGTGACTTTATACAGAATTGCAGAATGGTCTGCATGGACATGTCCACTTATCTTGCCAGCATTATTTTTTAGTACAAAAATTGCAGGCGCCTATTCAATTTTACAAGTGCAGAAAGTAGAAAAGAACTTGTTTTTAATTTCATAAATATCGACATCAAAAACTCTCACCGCCTGCAAATGTTTGCCATAACAGTGACATCCATGGTCATAATCATATGAATCCAGCATCACCTTTTTAGTTCTTCTGTAAGATCTTATATAACATGATTAGTTACATGTAAATATCATTAGGCAGCATTTCTGCTTCCTATAGATACAACCTTTACACATGCATTGAACAATATGAGTAGAAAAGATAATAGTTTTTCTAACATGGTCGAGGACAGAAGATTAAAGCAGAAAACAAATATAAGCTTTTCATAGTCTATCATCTGCTCAATGGCAACCTCCTTTTAGTTACATTGAAAACTTGTTATTTACATTCCCATAAGGAGAAACAATCTCCCAGCATAGAATACAACCAGAACACCTCAACCAAAGAGGCGTTTGACATCACAGACTATTATTATCATGATAAACTCCATACAAGAACAAGCATCAGTCACCTAGCTGATGCACAATTTGCAAATGACAAAAGTCCATAACCCAAAAGAGTTTTTTGAATTCAACTCTTAAAACATTATCCACATTCAATACAATAGATCAGGAAGATCAAAACCTAAAACCATGCAAGCTTCTTGCTTGCTGAATTCTATAGTTAGTTGCCATAAGCTGAAGGTAGTTCACAAGCAACAATCTGGACACCGAATCAAACCATTTTCATTGCATTCCAAACACCTCTTTCGCACATCTTCGTCTTCATCAAACACCTTCCTACTTCCACTACAATTCCCACATGGCACGAACCTCACATCACCGCATCCATCACACACAAATCCAGGCTCTCTTCTTGGGAACCTGTCAAGAACCTTAGCCAATTCGCCAGTCTCAAACATTAGCTTGATCACATCGGCACCACCAACATAATTTCCCCTTATAAACACCTGTGGCAAGCTCACATTCTTCTGTCCTAAAACACCTTGCAATTCCTTTTTATAAGCTGAATCCATGGACACATCTCTTTCATCAATCCACACTCTAAACCCCCTAAAGATCATCCTGACAGCATAGCAGTCCTCAAAAGTCCTCCGAATACCATGCAAACTTGTCAAGTAAACTACAATTCGATCCTCAGTACCCGGTAATCGGATTCCACTGTTGTTAGAGGTAAAAGAGAACCGATTGTAATCATGACCCATTGATTTTATTGATCTAAGCTTGTTGCTGAGGGTGCTTGTTTGTGTCTGCAACGGGGGTGGCGATTCAATGGGGACTGAAGTTGGGGACTTTGGTGATTCAAACAAATTGCAGAGTTTTTTGACCTTACCTTTCATTGACTCAAAAGGATTGTATGATCTTGACGAAGGCTGGGAATGAGGTTTCACGGCTGAAGCATGCATTGTGAAGGATCGATTGAACAGAGAGGAACCGGTGACAGGTTTCGTTTTGCCCTGGAATTCCATATTATTTTCCAATTCCGCCATCGGCCCAGATCACCAAACCAACTCAAACCGCAAGAAATTCGTGTTTTCAAGGAAGAAAACCAAAAACAATCCCTACCCTTTAAATCAGGGTCGAGAAACTACACAAAAGATCGGAACTTTAACGAGCAGTTCTTCAGAAAACACCCAAAAAAGACGAAGGAGAAAACTCTCACCGTCGATTACAAAACGATCGGATTGAACACCCAGTGGAGGGCTGAACGTTGGCGTGTATTAGGAGGTGAAAGGAGGGTAAAGATTGCTTGAGCAATAGGGATTGTTGAAAAACGTTAGCTTTTTCTGTTGAAACACACTTTGGTTCTCTGCCTTCCCTTTCTTTTCTAATCCTTTTGAACTCCTTTGTTTGTTTTGATAGATAATGAAATACGGTTAGTGAGAGAAAAAGAAGAAAAGTTAGAGAGATTGAAGAGAATGAAAGAGACACATGGTTTTGATGTATCTGTAAATTCATTTTCTATTATATTTCTTGTTTTATCTGTTGCTTCTCTGTTTTGGAGGTTGAGAAAATTGTGGAAGAAAGAAGAGCTGATTCTGGACGCTTACCACTTTTAATCTTAGATGCTATGCTAAGCTAAGAATATTGTAATTAATTATAATCATTTATCTCATGACCCTTCTTATTTTTTTTTATCTTAATTGAATTTTGTTTCTTATGGTTGACTTTAATGGAGGGAGGGCAGGTGGTGGACGGTGGGGCTGAGGTCAGAAATGGCCGCCGCTATAAGCACCGTGTTTGAATTTCAAATGCAAATGTGACAAGTAAACATGATTTTAAATTTGAATTGAACTTAATATCGGATTTGATTATTTTATATTATTTAAATTGTCCATTTATAGTTATACTTAACGTAATGAACTTCAATTAATTAGGTTAGGTTTATTAGCAGATTGAGAACTACTTATAACCATAATTTGATTTTCTTTTTTTTGGGTTTAAATGGTTCCATTAACCTAAATTTTAGGTGATCATATACTTGTCATCCTTGAGTGTTAGGTTTAAAGCTTGTTGTTTTATGAATTCATTTTAGGTTTCATCATGATTACTTTATACTTTGCTTCTAAGGCCATCATTGCTAAAGGACCTTACAAAGTTACAATTTCACAATTTATTTAAGTGTTGATTTAGTCAATGTTCCAAAGTTAATGGCTCCTACCTTTCTTGACTTCATCATCTGCCACTCTTTCTAACACAATTCATGTGTTTGGAAGAAGGACAAGGACCCAACTTTGGGCTTGTTTTGTTCTATTAACGACATATTACAACTGTGTTTTTGTACGTAAGATAGCAACTAATGAGAATAAAACATAGCCTGCTAGATGGTTTAAGCATGAACTATAAGTCACTTTACAGGAACTGAAAAGGACGTTCTTTTAAAGAATTTTTGTACAATAAATGTTGTGGCTTTGAAGCATAGACACCATCTCAATCAATTTTGACCAACTGCAGGTGTACCTCGGTTTGAGGACTTAAGGATGCCAACTTGAATCATGAAAAGCGGCAAAATAATCACCTGATCCTGTTCTGATAGCATATGTCGATACACATCTAAGCTGTTTCCAAACAAAACAATGTCCTTGAAGCACAGACACCATCTCAATCAGCTTTGATCAACTGTTGATGTTCCTCGGTTTGAGGACTGAAAAAATGCCAACTTGAAAGTTGAATCATGAAAGGCAGAAAATAATCATCTGATTCTGTTCTGATAGCATATTCATCAGTGAATTTTCGAGCGGAAATGTAACTTGTTGAACCAACAATGATTGAGTTCCTGGACTCTGAATATTGTCGATACACCTCAAAGCTGTTTCCAAACAAACAATGTCCTTGAAGCACAGATACCATCTCAATCAATTTTGAACAACTGCAGGTGTTCCTCGGTTTGAGGACTGAAAAAATGCCAACTTGAATCATGAAAAGCAGCAAAATATTCATCTGATGCTGTTCTGATAGCATATTCATCAGTGAATTTTCGAGCAATGGAAATATAATTTGTTGAATCAACAATGGTTGAGTTCCTGAACTCTGAATACTGTTGATACACCTCAAAGCTGTTTCCAAACAAAACAATGTGATTCAAGTGTTCTGCTCTCCAGTTTCCCTGTAAAAGGTTGTTGTATAACTCTGCCTCACAATGAGGCATATAGAAAAGTGTTGGCTTCGTAGCAAGACGACGACCTTGCTCGTTTATTGACATGACAGAGCAACCGAGAGCTTTCAGGACATCAGTTTCTGTTACAGAGAGAATTGGATCAAAGACCTCTATGTCACCAATCCAGCTGAACTTTCTTTTCATCAAGATTGCAAGGCTAAGCTGAAGTCGAGGGGTTTCGTATGATTCAATGCTGCCAATGCCATATATCACCGTCTCCATCTTCAATTCTGATTGTAAAACCCTGCTAAAGCAATCCAAAATTTCTTGATTTTGGATTTGTTCCACAAAGTTGTGATAGAATTGGGAGCTCTCAACTTTCTTCAAACAGATCTGCATCTTCTGCATCAGCTTTGATTGTCTATCATGATCAGATTCAAGATCAGTAGGAACCCACACCTGCTGTTGCTCTTCTAGACTGCTGATTGTAGGTAATTTCCTTCTCTGTTTGCCACGTCGAGGTACAACAATTGTCCAGTCTCCATTGACGTTACTAGTTTCAACAGCATGAACTTTTGCCGAAGTAGCCATTAGACAACTGCCTTCCTCACTTGTGAGCAAAAACTTAACAAGAACTGAGATATTGGGAATGATCTACAAGAAGTGCATGCAAGTCACAATAGCCACAAGAAGACAATCCGGTTACACTTTGTTGGAAAGAACTTACTCAGGCAATGAGATATTGAGAGAGAAAAGTTTAATAGTGCCACCTACAATTCAACACAAAGAAACTCATTAAGACATAAGATACAGCCATTATAGGACCATAGAAGTGGAAACATGCAGGAGAACTGTTGTTTATCTTGCAGAGATGCGATCGCCAATCATGAAACACTTTACTAGAAGCTAAACAAAGATGCCAAAATCCAAATTTAACAGAAAGATTATGCACTGAAACACATGGATCTAAAATGTGGATATAAGTGGATTCAGTCTGTATGGTCCTTTTGCACAAACAACAAACAGTCAAACACGAATCTCGTAATGACCTACAAGTTTCAGAGAAGGTTCCAGTAGAAAGACTGATGGTAAGCTAAAGGGAAGAGAGTGCAGATCACAGACATGATAAAAATTTCAGCTTTGGCAAAGATGATATGATCAAACAAAGAAAAGAAGAAAGCTTTTGTCATGTATGATTAACAACACTTGAGAGAGATCTCAATATCCCATCTCAAAATCCCATATTCTCAACAGAACAGAGTAGGAAGTAGAGGTCCTTACCGCGTCAATGGAGGCGGAAAGAGCTTACAAGATTTGATCTTTCTGATAATTCAGAGGGGTTTCTGGCTTGCGGTTATTTTTTAAGGAGCTCAAAATGTTATGCCCTAAAACCATTGGGAGATACGGGCCGGACTATCCACCCGATTCTTTTATATAGTTATATATATGACTTTACTCATTGGCTTACATTTTTCCAGTCTACTAACTCGAATCGATTTTTTCTTAATCCGCCAACGTATGATTACATCGATCTTCCCATTTATTGTTGAGTGCTAGGCGATACTAGGATTAGGGTTAGGGTTTGATTTTGGATTTGGATTTGGATTTGATTTGTAGAAAGGATGATGTACGAACAACAGCAGCAACAAATGCAGTATCAACAACAGCCACCTCCACCGCAAGGCATGATGATGATGCGTCAACCCTCTGCCTCTTCAACCACTCTCAATCCAGCTGACTACCACCACCCCTCGGCTCCTCCCTCTTTTGATGGTAATCTTTTGGATTTTCTTAGGTGCATTTCTATGGTAAAATGTAATAAGTTTCATCGTTGGTAGTTTTTCTTGCAGCCTATTATATGATGGTTCAACTGTGAATCTGCTTTTCTAATAGTTGCAATATATTTTTGGACTAATGGGTACTTGTTGCAGCACACGGTGATGGTTTTGGTGCAAAAAGAATGAGGAAGCTAACCCAGAGGAGAGCAGTTGACTATACAAGCACTGTTGTCCGATATATCCAGGTAATGATGATCCTCATCTCTTTTATATTATGGTTTTGCTAATCTTGCTCACTTGTTGAGCTTTATATAATATTATTTCAACTTTCATACAGAATCGAATGTGGCAGCAGGACTCTAGGGACAGAACAGCATTGCAGCCGACTACTGCTGCAGCTATTGATGTCGGTGCATAATACTGTTCTTGTTCTTGTTCTTGTTCTTTTCGTTTCTATGTGCTTCTGATTTGGTTACTGTCCCTCCATTATTGTGGTGTAGATGCTGCCCCCGGTTGCTTATTCTGATAATCCATCAACTAGTTTTACTGCCAAGTTTGTTCATACGTCACTAAACAAAAATCGGTGTTCAATTAATCGAGTTTTGGTAAGTCTTATCAGAATGAAGTTTCTGACTTTGTTTCTAGTTTCTGTCTCTACTTGTCTTCTTCCACTTTTGATGTTTTTATATTGCAAGGATGTTTTGCTTATGATTTCATTCTTCATCAAAAGTTTATGTTTTTTTCATTTGCATGAGTTATAAAAAAACTTCTCGAATAACGACACGGCATTCTGACTCTTCTTTCATACTTAGTGGACTCCTAACGGGAGGCGCCTAATCACAGGCTCTCAAAGTGGTGAATTCACTCTTTGGAATGGACAGTCATTTAACTTTGAAATGATTCTCCAGGTATGTTACAATACCCATGTAGTTGTAATGAGGAAAGCAAGCTGGATCAATTGCTCCTCACATTTTTTAATCTACAGGCCCATGACCAAGCAATTCGATCCATGATATGGAGTCATAATGATAACTGGATGATCTCTGGTGATGATGGGGGTGCAATTAAGTAATGTGCCTACTTTTTTCTGCATTATTTATCCTGCTTATTTTGACATGCTTATGAATGTGAAAGGAATTTTCTTTTTCTTCTTCTCCCGATAATTATAACTATGGGCAATTTTTAGGTATTGGCAAAGTAACATGAATAATGTCAAGGCCAATAAGTCTGCTCATAAAGAGTCAGTTCGTGATTTGAGGTATATATTTTTCTTTATATTCTGTTACATTCTCATGCATGCCAATATAATATTCCTTAATGACCTCTTGAACAGCTTTTGTAGGACAGACTTAAAATTCTGTTCTTGCTCCGATGATACCACTGTCAAAGTTTGGGACTTTGCCCGGTGCCAAGAAGAGCGCTCATTAACTGGTAATGCTGTTTGACTAAAAGCTAGGCATATTGATGACCCAATTATATGTAATTCTAACGAGTCAATAAGTTATAATTATGTTTGAATCATCCTTTCATGGGCCAAAAGTGATCTCTCTAGTTGCACTAGCATATGATTTACTTAGTTCAATATTGAGGACTTATTTTTTTTATAATTTGATATGTCTTTGAAATAAATTAATTATTTAGTATTTCCTTGAGCTCCCACTTGATGTAATAGACATTACAGAAAAAGAAAAACTGAGAAAGTTCCTTTTTACCAAAGTAACTCTAAGGTGATTCAAGAATTTTTTGGTGGGATTTTGTTGATGAGTTAGAGTGATTGGCAATTAGAGGTGTATTATGTGGTGTATCATTCCTTTTCTTATGTGGGTTACGGCAGTGTATACGTGTAATTGATATGAATGTCATCAAATATTTACTACAGTAGCTTGATTTGTTTTCTTCTCCTTATTTCTTGATGTATTGTTATAGTTTACTCCATAGTTGGAGTTCATCCCTAAAATCTTTGTGCTGTTTATACCATGATGTGCCTGAAATAACCTAAGAATTTCCTATGCATGTTTTGAACTCAGGCAGGCCATGGTTGGGATGTGAAAAGTGTTGATTGGCATCCCACGAAGTCACTATTAGTTTCAGGTTTGACTTAGTTTCTTCTGAAATCATACTCTTTCATCAAGTTCTTCTTAATAACTTTTAGCCTCTTTTTAGGTGGGAAAGATAACCTTGTAAAAATCTGGGATGCTAAATCTGGGAAAGAGCTTTGCTCCTTGTAAGTGCCGTGTTATTGGTGATCATCTCATAGTTAGCTGTGGAACTTCTTCCACATTTTTTCTCATTTTCAAGAGTTTATTGTGCAGTCATGGTCACAAGAATACTGTTCTTTGTGTCAAGTGGAACCAAAATGGTAACTGGGTGCTTACTGCTGCAAAGGACCAGATTATTAAGGTGAGATACTTTTGATAAAATCTATAAAATGTGTACCCTTTTGTCATCATATGATTTCATATTAGCTACACTATTTTTCCTCTCCTAACAATATTGTTTCCTGAATTTCAAGCTTTATGATATAAGGTCTATGAAGGAGCTTGAATCTTTCCGTGGGCATCGAAAGGATGTGACTGGTTAGTAACATATTCTTGAAATACAAGCCGTATAGGGGGGTGGGGGGTTGAGTTTTCTCAGCTGAGTTAACAACTGAATAAAAGCCGGATGAACACGGATAAGACAAATGGTGCAATAATATACAGCTAGAAGTTTTTTTAGCAAGTATTCGGTCATATTGTACAATTAATAAAGAAAAGTTAGCCCGTAAACCTGTATTGATAACTTGATCATGCTTTATTGCTCTTAGAGCTGTATTTGGGAGATCTATCTCAGGTAGAGAGAAACTATTCCAGGGCTTGATGATTCAAAATTTGTCTGAAATGCCGTTGATTCTATGATTCAAATTGTTTATAGCTGTTTTAACTTGACACTTACTCTGATTTTTGCCTGGCAGCTAGTTTTCATGCTTTTATTTATAGTATTAAGTTATTTGGGCATTTATTGTGGCTCAAGTTCTTTTCTCTATTTCAGCCTTGGCTTGGCATCCATTTCATGAAGAATACTTTGTCAGTGGGAGTTTTGACGGATCCATTTTTCATTGGCTTGTTGGGTAAGCTACATTTCTATCTCATTTACCTTTTTTTTAAACTTGTCTCATACCGTGTTAGCACCTTTATTCTATGAAGCTACTAGTAATCAGATTCTTCATGTTTATACATAATATGTTAATCTTTTAGTGCCTGTTGTTATGACGGTTTGCAGAAAACTTGTTATATGGTTCTCTCATCATGTTACATGTTGCCTGCTGAAAATTTATCTTACCTTTAACTTCTGTTTCTTATGACTGTTAATGTTCTGATGCACAGGCATGAAACTCCCCAAATTGAAGTTCCGAATGCTCATGATAATAGTGTGTGGGATCTTGCTTGGCATCCTATAGGGTATCTTCTTTGCAGGTAATGTCTCAATTATTAGCGCTTAAGAATTTAGCGATCAACTATTGCCAACCTAGGAGCACCCTTCTGTAAATTGATCTGTTTTGGTGAGGGTGTAGCAATTGTTACTTTTCTTTGTCGGTTGTAATTTGCTTAATTTTCTTTGTCAATTCCTACAATGTAGATTTTCGTAGTTCATCAATCAATTGACGAATTGAGTCCCTTCATTGTAAAAGTTTCTGTACATTTGAACAAGAAAAATAAAGCAAGGTGAATTTGATGAAAACTACATCAGATGTTCTTTGATTCTGACATGGAAAACATTTTGAGTTTACTTGAAGTTTGCTTTTCTGTTTGTTTTCATTTGTCTATATGTGGTTCTAGTTTCTGTTGGTGTTTCAAGTAGGTGCTGGGTTACTTGGTGAAGATTTGACCTACTATTGAGTTGGTTAAACTTTCATTATTTCATCTGCAGTGGTAGCAATGATCACACGACGAAGTTCTGGTGCAGAAATCGACCTGGGGACACTGCTCGTGATAAATATAGTATGGGTCATAACCAAGGTTAGACTTGGAAAGAAGTGATATCTTTGATAGTATGGAATTTACATTTTATATTGACTGATATAGCTTCTGCATTGTTATACGAGTTGAAATTCTTAAATCTAAACATGGCTAGGAGTTCAATTTCTAAATATTGTACTTTCCATCAGGCTATGGTGACCAAAATCCTGCTTTTGCTGGTCGCATGCCTGGTAATTTTCCTGTATCAGAACAACCAACTACTCCTGGACCATTTCTTCCCGGATTGACTCGAAATGAGGGAACCATTCCTGGTATTGGAATTGCAATGCCACCATCTATTCAACTTGATGGATCTGGAGATCAAAAGCAGCCTCATCCAAATTCTTTACCTTTGGGAGCACCGCCTTTGCCTCCTGGTCCACATCCCTCTCTTTTGCAGCAGGGATATCAACAAAATCCTCAGCAGCAACAGCAACACCCTCCACAAATGCCCCCTATGGCGATGCCACCTCCAAACATGCAGCAGCTACAGCCTCCAGCTCATCTGCCCCTGCTTCCTCATCCTCATCTAACTCGGCCTCCCCCTGGACCTCCACAAATGCCTCCTCATGGATCTTTACCACCACCTTCTTCAATGTCGGCATCTGTCCAATTGCCAATGCCTGGTCCAGTGGTATGATATTGGTCTATACTGATTCTTTTTTGTCAGATTTTATGTTGACCACCAGGTCACCTTGGCACCACATATCTGTGGATCTTATAAGATGTGTTTCAGTAGTATATATGCCTCATTGAACTGGATTAGTTTTCAACCAGATCGATCATTTTTATAGGGAATGCAAGGTGCAATGAATCAGATGGTTCCTCCTTTACCACAGGGTCATTTTATGGGAGGCATGAATCCGATGCACTCAAGCTCGTTATCCACAAGTAGTGCCCCTCAAGGAGGTAGTTTTCCGAATATGCAGAGTGGATCCCAAATGTATCCAACGCAAGGTGGTGCATTCAACCGGCAACAAGGTGGACAGATGCCAATGATGCCCGGTTTCAATCCTTTCCAGGTATTATCTTCTTCTTGATGTTGTTTAATCCAAATACGGTGGCAGCTTCTGTTTGGATTTATATGTAGCTAATGATCAGGAGGATATTTTTTCTGCAAATATTTTGCAGTCTGGAAATCAGTCGGGCATGGCTCCGCCACTTCCACCAGGGCCGCCACCACATTCCCAAACTCCTCCTCAATAGTGGGAAGAAGCATTTGTTGTCCTGCAGTTGAAGAAAACTTGGAACTTTCATGTCTGATTATTTGTTTGTCCATTGTCTGTCTGGTCTGTTTTGTATCAGCAGTATAACAGCAAAAGTTTGTTTTAGCAACTTATAACTAGGGTTGCACTTTAGCCTATTCAAGCTCCCGGGCCGGGGCTGGTTTGCCGTCCCGTCGGACATGATGATGGAACTTCACCGATATGTCTACACGGCACTAGAATAGAATCCGATCTCATTCCGACTCAGGCAGGGCAACCAGGCACCGAATGAAGGGGAATGCAGGCTGCAGGACCTTATGTTTTGTAAAATTTGAGGTTTTAGATTATGCTTGTCCAACTCATTATCCGTTTTTCAATTTAAATTTCGGTTTAACAAATATATAAACACAAAAGAAGTTGATGTATTTATCAATTAATTAGACTTGAAAAATATAATTACTTTTTAGAAATAATAACAAGGATGATATTTATGTTCGGTTTGAAATGAATAATTACGGTTCGAGTTGAGTGGACTCGGGTTGGTTCGAGTTGAGTGGACTCGGGTTGGCCCAAAGTGCAGTTTGAATGTATTAAATATTTATTAAAATAATGTTGTTTTGTTAATTAAATAAAAAAATAAACGAGATTGACTTTACTTGAGCCATGTGGGCTTGACTTGTACGCTATAAATACAAGTAAAAGGCGCGACCCAAAGGAGTTGATTAATCGCAATGGATGACGATGGAGAAGAAAATCCCTACCCGGCCCACAAGCTCGGCGGTTACCTCTGCGCGGTTCTTTCTGTTCCGACTTCTCTCTCCACCGCAATAACTCCTCTCTCCCCTTGCCGCCTTCTCTCCGATGGCGGCCGAATTGGCTTCCGAACCCCCGATGATATCTTCCTCTCCCCTATTGGCTTTCACGAAGGCAGCATTGTTGACGCCGCTTCTAGGAAGAGGAAGCTGCGGATGGTCGGCGTGGTCAACGGCAGCTGTAGCGTTGTCCACCAGAGACACCAATTGGTAGTCCATAATTGCGTGAAGGTAGCTGCGTGCGTTTTGCACGTGGATGTTGGTGAGAGTGGAAATAAGGAGGCGAGAGTTGTAGCTCTGGTCGATGTCTTCTTGCCGATTCAAGTTTGGGACGGCTGGCAATTCCCTAAATCCGGAGGAATTGCTGGCGCTCTCTTCAAGCATTTAAGGTCTGCTTCCCGCTTTTTCGTGATTCTATTTTTTTATTCCATTAATGGAACAATCTTTATTTGCCAGTAAGGATGTATTGTTTTGAACGTGTATTTGGATAGACTTCTTGCTAGATCGATCAAACAAGTTTTGGTTTCATGTTACATTAGTGTGTGTGTGACTACTAATAATGCAGTTTATTGCTGCAAACTGATGTCAAGTTGATGCTTCTACTATCTTGCTGATACGAGTGAAGTGTGCAGTTGCGACTGGCAGAAGAGAAGCTCATTGCTTTCAGATATAGGAGTGCATTTTAAGGACCATGGAGGCAATCGGAATATTTGGGATGTGTATGGTTGTCATGTTCTTGAGTGCACTTTGGCATGTGATGTCCCCGATTCTTCAAGGAAAAAGCATTTTCAACTTCAAGAGATTTTTAAGAGCTTGCCAAGTTTGGCAACTGGAGAAAGGTCTTATTTGTCAACATTGTGTCCAGAGGACAAGTCTCTTGGCCTGGGTATTTGGGATTTGAGTGATGATATCTTGATGAAAATTCTGCGTACACTTGGGCCTATGGATCTTTCCAGGACTGCTGCGACATGTCGCCATTTGAGATCTTTGACTGCATCCATAATGCCTTGTATGAAACTTAAATTGTTTCCTCATCAGCAGGCAGCAGTAGAGTGGATGTTAGAGCGTGAGAGGAATGCCAAAGAGTTGCCACATCCTCTGTACATGAACTTCTCAACTAGTGATGGATTTCCCTTCTATGTAAATACTGCTAGTGGTGAAATAGTTACTGGAAAAGTGCCTACTATAAGAGATTTTCGAGGAGGAATGTTCTGTGACGAACCTGGCCTGGGTAAAACTGTCACTGCTCTTTCTCTTATTCTGAAGACACAAAGAACAATGGCTGATCCACCTGACGGAATTCAGGTAACATGGTGTGCTCACAATGGTGATGATAAATGTGGTTATTATGAGCTGTCTGCCGGTAATAACAAATCTGTGGGAAAAGGTATTATCAGCCGGAGTGCTCGTAGAGGACACTTATCTTTGGATCATATTGTACCTGGTGACATGGACCTTTCATCATCTAAAAGACTAAAGTTAAAGGATCCTGGCGAGCAATTGGGAGACTTTAATGAGTATTATTCTGGTAGAGGAATGAGCACACTATCAACACCATGCTCCATACCAGTAAGAAGGGCAGTTCGATCGACACGGAATTTGAGTTGCATTAAACAAAATCTTTTCCATGCATTTGAGGAAGCATCTAGTTTGGGAAGTAAAAAGAATGCAGGCAAAAACTTAATCAATAGGAAGGAAAGATCAAGCACCTCAGCTTGTGCTTCTAGAGGAAAACAATGTGATATGTCGTGTATGAATGCAAAAGATGATTGTTCAGTTCATAATGAAATGTGGATTCAATGTGATGCCTGCCAAAAGTGGAGGAAGCTCACAGATGCAGTTGCTGATACCACAGTTGCATGGTTTTGTAGCATGAACAGCAATCCTAAACATAGGAATTGTGAAGATCCAGAAGAACCTTGGGACAACTGTGAGTCCATAACATCACTACCAGGATTTTACACGAAAGGAACCTCGGATGGGAGGCAGGAAAATGTGTTGTATTTTGTCAGCGTGCTTAAGAAGCACTATTCTTTATTAAATTCTAAAACCATGAAAGGCTTGACGTGGTTTGCTACAATTTCACCTGAACGTCTCTCCCTTATGGAAACACTGGGTTTGTTATGTCCCTTTTATGATGCTCGTGGGCTTGAAAAAATATTTCTTGCATTTGGCCTTGTAAGGAGAAGTCGGGGGGTTAGTATTACTTGGCATTATCCTCGGATGCTTAACAACTTAGCATTTGATCTGGCTGCTCTAAGAATGGCTCTTGTCCAACCTTTGAATTCAGTGAGGTTATACTTATCACGAGCAACGCTGATTGTTGTTCCAGTCAATCTAGTTGAGCATTGGAAGAGCCAAATTGAAAAGCATGTCAAACCAGGTCAATTGCGGCTCTGCATTTGGACTGATCACAGGAAACCTTCCGCTCACCATCTGGCTTGGGATTATGATGTTGTTATAACAACGTTCAATCGACTAAGTGCTGAGTGGGATGCCAATAAAACAAGTCCTCTAATGCAAGTGCATTGGCTGAGGGTTGTATTAGATGAAGGGCATACTCTTGGTTCCAGTCTTAACTTGACAAATAAATTACAGATGGTTATTTCATTGACAGCTTCTAATCGCTGGTTACTGACAGGAACCCCTACACCTAATACGCCTGATAGCCAGGTGTCACATCTGCAGCCAATGCTTAGGTTCCTACATGAGGAAGCTTATGGACTGAATCAGAAGTCTTGGGAAACAGGCATTCTTAGACCATTTGAGGCTGAAATGGAGGAAGGCCGCTCCCGGTTGTTGCAACTGCTACGTAGGTGCTTGATTAGTGCTAGAAAAGTAGATTTAAAAGATATCCCGCCATGCATCAAGAAAGTTACATATCTCAACTTCACTGAGGTGCAAGCAAGAAGTTATAATGAAATTGTTGCTACAGTGAGGCGGAATATTCTAACGGCTGACTGGAATGATCCATCTCATGTTGAAAGTTTGTTAAATCCAAAGCAATGGAAACATCGCAGTGCTACTGTTATGAATTTGAGGAAGTCTTGCTGTGTGGCTGGACATATAAAAGTGGAAGAATTTGGGGAAGATATTCAAGAAACAATGGACTTATTAGTTGAAAAAGGTCTAGATCCTGATTCAGAGGTATATGCTTTCATAAAATATAGTCTCCAATACGGTGGCAACTGTTTCAGGTAACTTTCTGTCATTTGATGAAATGTTGATCAATTTTGACAGCTTTTGACACATGTAAGGTATCGAATTGCTGATTTTTTTTTTCCTTCCTGACCCCCCTTTTTCTTTGCTTTGGTGACTACTTGGGTCAGATGCAACCTATGGTGTCGTCTACCTATCATCACACCTTGCAGGCATCTTCTGTGCCTTGATTGTGTTGCTTTGGATCGTGAAAAATGTACTTTTCCTGACTGTGGTTATTTGTATGAGATGCAATCTCCAGAAACATTAGCCCGGCCAGAAAATCCCAACCCAAAATGGCCTGTGCCCAAGGATCTTATTGAGTTGCAACCTGCATACCAACAGGTATGGCCTTACTGCTAGGTAAAATATGATCTTAATGGTTTTTATTGGTGTATGTTGGGATTACCAATATTTGGCTGTGTAATGTCAACGCAGGATCAATGGTATCCAGATTGGGAATCAACATCCAGCAGTAAAGCAGCTTATATAGTTCAGAGGTTGAAATCTTTGCAGGAGGCCAATAGAGAGAGTTTTCACTCTGTAAACAATTCCAATTATGTCAAGAAAATTGAAGAGCAAGTTCATCAGTCCCAGATTAGTAATTCGTCTGGATTATTTGAGGTCTCCTCAAAACATTGTTTTGACTCTCACAAGACATCCACCGAAAAAGTTATCATATTTTCTCAATTTCTGGAGCATCTTGCTGTGGTTGGACGGCAGGTATCTGTTACTGCTCATTAGTAACAAGTCATAGGTCCATCTGATTCTTCTTTAATAAATTCTGAGATTGACTGTTTTCTTCATTTCATTTTATGGACAGTTAACACATGCAGGCATCAAATGGGTTGAGCTTACTGGTCCATTGCATACATACAAGAAGGTATATCTTGCTATTTCTCTTCTTTTCTGCATTTATATTTTGCTATGGTATGAACTTTTGAAGATGTGTATTCCACCCTTCAGACCGTTTCATTGGCTGCATTCCGTGATGATCCAACTTGTACAGCTATTTTAATGGATGGAAGTGCTGCATTGGGTCTTGACTTTAGCTTTGCTACCCATGTATTTTTATTGGAACCAATCTGGGACAGAAGGTAAACTTTTCACCTTTATTCTCCTTGAAAGGAGAATTTGTGTCCATGATTGTTTCTGTTTACTAGTAAACAAATTGTTATATGTGAACAGTATGAATTCCCCTAGTAAACAAATTGTTATATGTGAACAGTATGAATTTCCCTTTACCATATGTTCAAAATATGTTGTTGGATTTGGATTGTCTTGCCCAGCTTCTGTCTGCTTAATCTAATCAGTTACCACAAGCACATAATACTGATGAGATGAAGTTTCGTTGACTTGCAAAAATCTCCCTCTATTTCTCTCTCTCTCTCTCCCTCTCACACACACATACTCACATGGACACACGCACACAATATGTCTCGCCATGTTACAGATTTTATCCTGTTTTCATCTTTTGAATTGAAAGAATGGCTTATATTGAAACATTACCAGCATGGAAGAGCAAGTTATTAGTCGCGCTCATCGTATGGGTGCTACTCGCCCCATTAATGTGGAGACTTTGGCAATGCGTAGTACAATTGAAGAGCTGATGCTCAAATTCCTGCAGGTATGGTTACTCTTGCCCTAATTTGATTAAAAGAACTAAATATAAAATAGTGAGTGCCTCTTATTACTGAAGTGTTTTTTAGTTACTTCTCTTGACCTATAATTTTATTGAAATAAATGAACCTATTGGAAGACTTTCAGTTTTTTGTTTGCATTGGGTTGATTTACGATCGTCTAAATCACTATCGATGCAAGTGTTGTCTGACTGGCAAGGAGAGGGAATCTTGTTAGGAACCTATTCCGAGAAAGTTGTTTTTGTCATGCCAATTCATAGATTTTTGTTGTTTGTGCTACTGCATCTCCTTTCCTTTTCTTCAATATCCTTGCTGCAATTTTTTAGTTCCCTAGTGGTATTTTCTCTCCTTGATACATTTACTTTGAGATCCTCTTCCCTACTTTTTTCTCTAGGACCCTGATGAGTGTAGAAGATTGCTGAAAGAAGGGGTTGGAAAATTTGACGCTCAAGTGGGACGTCCTCATCGTTCACTGCATGATTTTGCTGAGAGCAATTATTTAGCTCATCTCAGCTCTGTGCATACAAGTTCTGGAACTTAGAAGGTACTAATAATGCATTCTTGCTTGTTTTGATGTGCACTCTAATATTATTTCCGTACAGCACTTGATCATTTCATTCTTGTCCTATTGTTGTTTTTGCAGTTGTTCATGTTCTTGAAGTGAATTTGACTCTGTTGACAATACTGGTTCCAATTGAAGTGGTGTCTGGCAATTGAACGACCTTCAGTTTAGTTATTGTGCTGACAAGTACGGGGGCAGAGATTTCCCTTTTTCCAATAACAATCTTCCAACGTTTTCAGAATTATGCGATTCAAGATTCAACTATTTCACCTAGGAGCACAACATGGATATAATTCTTTTTGTTATTTTTAGCTCTAGTAGTCTATTAACATTTGCAATCTTGATCAAGCATGTAAAAAATTAGTGAAGAAAAGTATTTATTTATTGATTTATGTCGTTGGGAGTACAATCCCATATATTTTTTCAATTTTGTGTTAGAAGGCATTCCTTCCTATTATATGTTGATAGTTATCGCACACAACAAAAAAGGAAAATTACTTGTTTGTTCACGGTAGTCTGATTTCTATGTTTTGGTGAAGGAATGAATCATTTTCTGTTGATCCCAGAAGATAAGACAGGATCACTCACTTGTATTGCTGAGATTCGGTTGAACATTAGACTGCAAACGTTTGTATATATTTCCACTTTGTAGTTCCACATTCCCTTACTCCTTCCGTTTTACCAAATAACCTAGACGAGCTTCAATCAGTGACTTTGGGAGTAGCTGATTCAAGTGATGATTATAAGCAAAGAGAACAATGCTTTCCTAGCTAAAAATGGAATTGCATGACTGCATGAGGGATCACAAAGTGACTGGTTCTACTCAAAATTCCATTTCAGTTTGAACCTTGTATCTGTTCCCTTGTGGTCTGAAAATTGCTGATATTTGTGTATGCAGGCTAAGCATCAGAGGACACGTGTGAGATCATAATTCTCCAGTAGGTAGCAAAAGTAAAACGTCCTTTTGAAGGTTTGCATGAACCTAGACATTCTTTTCTTCTGTTTTAGCGTGGGTGAGCTGCCTTTGACTATTTTCAGATATCATAGTTCATGTATCTTTTGGTTCAAGTTTGTTCACTGCACTATTGATTTTGAAGTGAGAAAGTAAACGGATAAAAGATTGTATGATCTAGAAAATTGCTTCTCCGCATTATAATATTAGATATTATGCACAGAATCTCTTACAGAACATTTTGTTTTTACTTATATTTGCATAGGTGGTTGGAATTACGTATCTTCAACCACCAAATATAATTGAAAAATGGAGAATAGGCTATAGTTTTCAAGCAATAACTTCTTCGTCGATTGATGAATAGATTAGCTATAGCCTTCTGTACAGTTGACTGACGTTTGATTGAAAGAGAGAAATGGGACTTTATACTCATGAGCCATGATTAAACAACAAAATTTGTGGAACATTTTGATTTCTGTAGTTACAAAGTCGAGGTTGCTTCCTCGAATGATTCAGATTATCTTCTTATGTTATTAGATGTTCAAAGAAAAACATTACAAAGTGTTTTCAGTCTCTGGATAAAATTTTCTATTAAGCTTGTATAGTCAATCCTATAGAGAAGGTGAAAAAAATGAACAAAAAATGGATAAAGATCAGATCAAGAAATTTTCTCCCTGTGCCTTGGTAAATTCCTAGATCCTGCCTAATCATAGAACTTCTAATCCATTATTGTATCTGGTTTTCGTTCTATCACGTGAGTGAATTTCTTCCATGTCATTCCTCTTGTTATTGAGCTGATCATCGTTGACTCTTCCCTTCATTAGGTGAGGTCTAAGCTTGTTCACATCTGACAATTGAACTGGCTTCAGAAAGAACTCTTCAGCACCTTCTTCCAAGCATCTGATCAATGCCCACCAAGCAATGTAAGGTTGGTAATTCGTATATCAAAATATTGAGTGGATCAAACTTAATAATCATGTAAGGGAAATTATTTCTTTGATTGATCTTACCTATTAATTCTTGCTGGGACGTTCTCTGAAGACATTATCACAACTGGTACGTCCTTGAACGATTTAGATTCCTGAAAGCCATTAGAAACATCTATAATCAGATCCCAGTGAGTGATTGCCCATATCAAACACACTGATCTTGGGAACAACGACTCGAAATCAATAAGAAATTACCTTGATTTTTCTTAGGAGATCATATCCTGTCATCCCAGGCATGCAGTAATCTGTGATGATCAAGTTTACTTCAATGTCATGGCGATGATGATCCGGAGAAATAGAGGTTGGATTTGAGTCTCTATGTTCTTCAGAGTCCTCATTCAGACCCAAGAACTCCAAAGCCTTACTTCCAGAGTCAACTGCTGTAACTGTAGAAGATGAAGAAACATAGATCGTTAACAATTAAGATCAACATGGAATTAAACAACCGACAGAGTTTCTTTGTTTCACCACTGGGAACGCAACATACCATGATAAGAAGATGTCTTCAGGAGCCTTTCGATCAACTTTCTGTCAAGTAGGCTATCATCAACAGCAAGGACATGAAACTGGGTCTCCGTGGCCAAACCCATGTTGCAGAAATGATGCAAGAATCCAAATAAGGTTGCAAGAACACAAGAAGAAGAAGAACAGAACCAGGGAAGCAGAAAAAAGAAGATGAACAATGAGAAACAAAAGAAGGTGGGTGATGTCTTAAATGGTGAGTCATGTCCTCTAAAAGATACAAATCCTGTAGGAAATCTGGACAGTTTGGAAAGCAAGATCCGGCAGATTTCGTCAAGAATCTCCCGGATCTTCTAGGTTGATATTTGAATTGGACAACAAGCAAAGAAGGTGGTATGTTCTTTCCTTATTATTATAATAATAACAACGATAGTACCTTCCTTTCCTCATCATTGAGTATTTAGCGAAGGAGGTGGTGGCCAACTTGACCCCATTTTCCCTTCTCTTAGAATACGGAGCACATTACATGCACGTGCATGGGACTCTTTACCAACTAAATCTTTTATTACTAACATTATCTATTAATATCATTAGACCTTTGCACAGGAACATCTTCTCAAATGGTAAAATATTATTTATATGATATGATCTTTTTTTCATTTTCTTTTGATGGTTGAAATTTCCACCAGTATGTACCTGCCTGCTCTGCTTAAACTCGAAGAAAGAAGAAAAAAGTTCCATTCTTTCAGGTACAAAACCTTACGTCTTTTGATGCTGGAATGAGTGGAAAGTGTTCATTTTGTTCTTTCTTTTGCTATCGCTGTCTTAATTTAGATAATGGCTGGCATATCGAAATTCGACAGAATTACGATTTAGCAGTGAGTATTTTCAGGACAAAAATGATCCTGATAACATATTTAACAACGTGATTCTGTAATAATCTCCCAAAGTACCAGATTTGCGGTCAAAACGTGAATAGCTGTTAGGTCACAGATTTCTTCCCCACGTATCAAATCTTGAAAAAAGCTTTTAGAGATTGCAGAAAGAATATAAAGATTACTCTTATCCTCCTGTTTAGCATCTTTCTTTTTTTCTAGTTCTTGTCTGATTCATATCTTTATAATGCCAGATTTATCCATTCTTTACTCGGATCCTTAAAACCTGTCTCTACTGTTCTCAACTTCTCATACTAAACAAATTCCTTGGAACAGGCTTGGAATTGAAGCCTGAAGGTGAAGAGTTCTACTTTTAGTAGGTGAGGATAGTCCATTTCACGAATAGTGATTTACTATATAGTATCGATGAAGGAATTATCATGCGTGTGAATAGGATAAATGAGTTGGTCCCAACATCATACCTTACACCATTCAGCACTATGAACGGTCACTTTGTCAAAGGTAGTGGGAATAACCTTTAATGATAATGGTCTCAAAATTTATTGAAAATTGTAAAGTTTAATTAAGAAAAGAAATTGGTAAATAAAAATTTATATATTTATTTTCACTAATAAAATTAATTAGGTAAAATTTGATAATTAATTAATAAAATTATCAATTTTTAACAACGAAAAATTAAAAACCGAACTAAAAACGGGATTGATTGCTTATTAGATGTACTACTTTGTAGAGTTGATTCAAGAACCTCCTGAGACCTTTTCATATGATTTTGTTTAGAGCAGGAACAGCCAAACTGTGTTAGCAGTTCTTAATCTGCAATTACAGCACTGAGAAATCAAAGATCGAGCTATGCAGACAAAAGGGTTCGTTACTACTACAGCAGGAAATGCTTTTCATTGTTAGCAACATCACTTCCTCTTTCAAACTACCAATTGGATGATATAGTAGAGTTCTCTTATTACACAAATTACTAAATGGAAACTGGGAGCAGCCGTGGCAGAAAGAAAGCATTAATAATTAAAAAACATAGTTTTAATTTTGAAATAATAGATTAAAAGGTTTCTAATTTTTTAATTTAGTACCAATTATTAAAAATTTAGAATTTACACGCAAGCTAAGCTAGTATAAATGCATATTCTGAAGCCCCACACATCAAAGATCAAAACTTTGTGGATATATGTAGAGTTAGGAGGAAAACCCAGATAGGAAATAGCTTGAAACCGAAGAATGGAGATGAAATCTGAAGTTCACTATAGTATAAAAGACAGACTGCTAGAGAGAGAAAGAAGAGTTTGTGATATGAAGATAGGAAGTTAAAGGAATGAATTTTGGTTTTGACATGTGAGGAATTTCTGTTTTGTACTGAAAGGAAAGGTTTGTTTACCTAATTACCCCATTCGTCTTTCCCTACTTCTGTTAAACTTTCTGTTCTCCTTGCCAGCCAGAGCCAGTAGCTTAGCAGCAGCAGCAGCCATCGTCATCGTCCTCTTTCACAACACGCATATCCCATTATCTTCAACTGCTCCATGCATGAAAATTGGCAGTCTATTCAACTACTCCATCCAAACTAACCTTTTTTTTTTCGTGTACAAAAACAGAATAGGAGACAACAACTAAATCAAATCAAATCGTGCTTAAAAAACCAAATCAAATCGTACTCTACCGTACGTAACAAATGTAACACTGCTCTATGCCTCTATATAATGAGCAGCAGAGTAAAAGCCTTCTTCCCACTACTCAGTTCCACTCTCCCTCTCCCTTAAAGAGGCTAAAGCTTCGATCTTCGTTTCCGAAGTTGTCGTCGTCTTCATCAATGGTATCTCTGATTCTCAGCTTCACAATATTTAGGCTGTAAAATTTGGCAACCTTAAGCTGAAATCGAGAATCTCATCCCGTCTACATCGACGTTTGCCCCATTGTCTCCTACCCTTCCATCCTTCTCCAGATTTCCCAAACCTTAAATCTCCGCAGTCTCCTCCGCATCCTCTTTCAACCTCGTTTGTGGCGCCTCTTACACCACCCTCGCTATCGCTACCTGCGTTTACTGCGACAATGACATCCCTTGGTTATGCGAGAGGAGGGCAGCGAAAAAGCCATCCAGGCAAACTTGGTCATTGGTGAACCAATGCAATGATAAGTGGGATAATCTCCTACGAGACTACAAGAAAATCCGAGATTATCAGTTAAGGTCATCCAATGCCAGTTCTAGCGGTTCATTCACTCCTTCCTACTGGAACATGGACAGACATCAACGTAAGGACCATAATCTCCTGTCCAACTTGTCTCTCGAGGTTTACGAGGCTCTCCACGAAGTGGTCCAAAGGAAATACCACAACATTACACCACAAATACTGATCAGTACCCAACAACAACAGCAACATGATCGACAAGAACAACACCAACGACAAGAGACAGGGGAGATTAAGGTTTGGGAAATCTAGCTAAGGATGGAAGGGTAGGAAACAATGGGGAAAAGGTCAATGTAGACAACGGATGAGATTCCCGATTTCAGTTTAAAGTTGCCGAATTTCACCGCCAAGATATTGTGAAGCCGGAAGATCAGAGACTCCATTGATAAAGACAGACGACAATGTTGGAAACAAAGATTGAAGCTTTAGCCCCTTTAAGGGAGAGGGAGTGTGAACTGGTTTTAGCGATTCCGTCAGCAGTTATGCAGGAGTGGTAAGAGGAGGCACAAGGTAATGAACTTTCCCATATTTTCTAAGAAGCCAAACAAGGTAGTATCAGTGGGGCCTAGTGAATGTAATCACAGAAACAAACCTTTCCTTCTAGTACAAAACAGAAATTCCTCACACGTCAAAACCAAAATTCATTCCTTCAACTTCCATCTTCATATCACAAACTCTTCTCTCTCTCTCTAGCAGTCTGTCTTTTATACTATAGTGAACTTCAGATTTCATCTCCATTCTTCGGTTTCAAGCTATTTCCTATCTGGGTTTTCCTCCTAACTCTACATAGCCACAAAGTTTTGATCTTTGATGCGTGGGGCTTCAGAATATGCGTTTATACTAGCTTAGCTTCCGTGTAAATTCTAAAACTTCTCTTTCCACCAATGGCTTTATAAATCGTTGGTTTCAAATTCTCTTTCCTATTGCAGGAGTACAACTCCAAAGTGATGGCTGATGAAAAGGACTGTTTTGATCCAAGAACATAAGAATTGTGGGTTAGGCTCATCATCTTATCCATTTAATTTTAACAGTATCTAATTTTTTAACATTTTAAAATTTATTATTAAAATTTGAAAAATTTTAAAAATTAGTACTAAATTAAAAAATTAAAAAATGAGAAACCTTTTAATCTATTATTTTAAAATTAAAACTATGTATTTTAATCATACAATTATTTTTTCATTGTTCGCCGCCTGTGATTCTGTGTTAAAATTCCGGCTGATACACCAGTCTAACACGGTGTCCACACTGGGACGGCGGTGACCAAAGCCAAAGACTTTGTTATGGCTACATTGGTGGAGATAAACGCAACTTCAGCTCCACAAAGGATGCTTACTTCGCTTGCTTAGTTCATAAGCCCATCACGGCGCTACACAAAGTGACAAGTTTTCTGCTTTGGTTTTCTATGGCCTTGATGGGAATTTTCCGGCCGCCTTGACTTTTCTTAGGTTGGCCATTGTTATCAGCCATGACCACCTTCACAGATTGGTTGTTCGTCAGATAAACCAGGTTTTGAGTTTCTTTGTCTAAGTTTCCGTAGTAATACGTGCACATATACATATACATAGGCAATGTATTGCATAAGTAAAAGATGCTATTTTGTCTTTCTTATTCTTTGTTTTTTCGTCTGTTAATATGGTAAATGATGAGGAATCATAATCTCTCGGTGAACTATACAACTAATTAATGCCGTAATCCCATTAAATTTGACACAAATTAAGGATTTGATGATGGGAATTATGAAGTCTTTCTATACAATTTCATGTGCATTTGGCCAAGTATGCATCCCATCCTTTAAGCCGATATTCACGGGCTGCTTCTGCAGGACTTGCTGCCTTTATA
>JAOQMP010000005.1:1784904-1801154 GCA_027563575.1 Erythroxylum pedicellare | reverse complement strand
CCAGTAGGATTCTTGGCCAACTTGGCTCTCTCCTCAAACCCAATTCCTTTAATCCTAACTTTCTCCAAATTGGGCACGCCCACCTTTCGATTCTCCTCCAGAAACTTCGTCACAACTCTTTCCATCTCCTCCTCAATCTTTCCTTTCTCTCTCAATACCCTAAGTATCTCACTCAACTTTATCAAAGCATGCAATTTTATCCCATTCTTCTCTAAATTGTCCCTCCCTCCTTGCTCTCTATCGATCAGAACCCAGGCGTCCGTCACTTTAAGCCCCGCTGCTCGTAATGACGCTGCGGTTTCGAGAACAGAGGCGCCGCTGGTGACTACATCTTCGATGACTAGACAAGTCTGTGAGGGATGGAAAGGACCATCGATGGCTTTTGCGGTGCCGTAGTCTTTTTCTTCCTTGCGGCGCATGACAATGTTGACGCCCTTGTTGACGGAAACGCAGGTGGCGATAGGGATGGCGGTGTAAGGGACGCCACAAACGACGTCGAAAGAGACGGCGGAGGAAACGGTGGAGATTAAGGTTTGGGAAATCTGGGGAAGGATGAAAGAGTCGTAGACAACGAGGCGGAGGTCGATGTAGACAGGGGATGATATTCCCGATTTCAGCTTAAAGTTGCCAAATTTAATGGCCGATAGCTCGTGAAGGTGGAGGATCAGAGACTCCATTGATGAAGACGACCAACAATGCTGGAAAGAGAGATTGAAGCTTTAGCCTCTTTAAGGGAGAGTGAGATTGGAAGTGAGTAGTGGGCACTGTAGTGAGCAGGATCTCTGTGGAACCTTTTTTATATAATGATTTGTTCATAGTAGAGTTTATCAAAAATAAAATAAAACAATATGTTAATTCAAATATAAATTCACTTTTAAGTTTTAACTCCTCTATTTTTCAGTATTTGTTAATATAATTGAAGTTGTAATTCTTTTTTATATAGTTTTTTCACTATTGTAATTAATTTTTTTAGAACCAAACTAATTTAATAAAATTTTGAATAAGGGGGTGTTTGTTAATTTAAGTTTTTTTGTTTTTGTTTTCAAATTCGGTAAAAAAAACTTATATGTTTAAGTTTTTAGTTTCTTCTAGTTTTATAAAAACCATAAAATAATTTTTGTTTCTTCTTTTTATTTTTTCATAATTTGATTTACTATTATTTAATTGTTTAATTATTAATAAAAATTATGAATAATTTAATTCAATTCTCTATGTTGGAATGTTACGGATATAATCTCGAATTGAAATTAATATATTAAATTTAAATTGAATTAAAATTAATATGTTATATCTAAATTGATTAAATTTTAAATTGGGTTTGAATTAAAAAATAATCATGTAATTAAAAAATATAGTTTTCATTTTGACATAATAGATTAAAAGGTTTCTATTTTTTTTTATTTAGTACTAATTTTTAAAACAGCCCTTTTCATTAACCATCATTTTAAAATCTATCTAATACTCAGAAAACGGCGTTTTAACAATCATAAAGTTTAGTAAGGTAAACTTCCACAGAGATCCTGCCCACTACAGTGCCCACTACACACTTCCAGTCTCACTCTCCCTTAAAGAGGCTAAAGCTTCAATCTTTGTTTCCAACGTTGTTGTTGTTGTCTTCATCAATGGAGTCTCTGATCCTCCAGCTTCACGAGATCTCGGCTGTCAAATTCGGCAACTTTAAGCTGAAATCGGGAATCTCATCCCCTGTCTACATTGATCTCCGCCTCATTGTCTCCTACCCTTCCATCCTCCGCCAAATTTCCCAAACCTTAATCTCCGCCGTCTCCTCCTCCGCCTCTTTCGACCTCGTTTGTGGCGTCCCTTACACCGCCCTCCCTATCGCCACCTGCGTTTCCGTCTACAATGACATCCCCATGGTCATGCGCCGCAAGGAAGTAAAAGACTATGGCACCGCAAGAGCTATCGAGGGTCATTTCAATCCTTCGCAGACTTGTCTAATCATCGAAGATCTAGTCACCAGCGGCGCCTCTGTTCTCGAAACCGCAGCTCCGTTACGAGCAGCGGGACTTAAAGTGACGGACGCCGTGGTTCTGATTGATAGAGAGCAAGGAGGGAGGGAGAATTTGGAGGAGAATGGGATAAAGTTGCATGCTTTGATAAAGCTGAGTGAGATGGTTAGGGTGTTGAGAGAGAAAGGAAAGGTTGAGGAGGAGATGGAAAGAGTTGTGACGAAGTTTCTGGAGGAGAATCGAAAGGTGGGAGTGCCCAATTTGGAGAAAGTTAGGATTAAAGGAATTGGGTTTGAGGAGAGAGCCAAGTTGGCCAAGAATCCTACTGGAAAGAGGTTGTTTGAGGTTATGGTGAAGAAGGAGAGCAACTTGTGTGTTGCTGCTGATGTTGGGACCGCTGCTGAATTAATTGACCTTGCTGAGAAAGTAAGCTTCTTTGTTTTCTTTGTATTTGCTACGAAGCACGTGAGAATATGATTGTTTGTATTCAGTTTAAGTCTATCTTCTTTCTTTCTGTGCTCTGCCTTTTTGCTTGGAAGGGAACATCTAGTTCTGCATTTTTTAGTTTTAGCTTTGTCCCAGGAAGCATGTTATTATATGAGAGTTTAAAAAGTGTAAAATATGGATGTCATGTGTAACGAACCCACAGGAAGATGTTCCTAGTAATGGAAGTCTTTGGTCTGGACGAAGATTCATGATGGAAGAGTTTGTATGTTTGATTTTGAGTTGATTAGATTTCCAGCCAAAAGGAGAGTTGAACTTTGGGTAGAAATTTGAGTTTTTAGTACTATGGTTCTTGTTCATCTTCTTTGGAAGTTGAGAATTTTCGTATTGGGCTGATGTTACGTGGACCAGTTACTATAATTTTTCTCCGGTGATGCCACTTTGGGCCAGTTATTCGCTTAATTACAGGAAATGATTTTGCCCTGTAAAGATTGGTGGCCTGGATTGCTACAGTGGCTGATCTTTGTTGACTTTTTTCTTTTGTTGTTTTGGCTGAGCTTAATTTTGTCTTGTGCAGGTTGGACCGGAGATATGCTTACTGAAAACCCACGTAGACATACTTCCTGATTTTACTCCGGATTTTGGATCAAAACTACGCTCGGTACTCCACTAGATCATAAGTTGCTTAAGCTTCCAAAAAGTGGCAATTTTCTTTATGTTACTTGTTCCTAATATGCTTTCCTGTCCATGCTTTGGAGACTAAATGGTAGTAAGAGTATTCTGACACTTTCTAGAGACTAACCGGTTGAAGACTCAAGCAGATTATACATCTAAGCATTCTTATGCAAGTGAATGATATTGTGAGTTTTGAATGGGTTGCAACATTTATGAAGACCAGAGAATTATTGTTGTTATCTTGTAAATCATGTGATAAAACTTTCAGGATCTTTTTTATTTCAATTCTCCTCATTATGAAATTTTAGAATTCAACTTGACAGGCTTGTCCTTTCAATTGTGGTATATGGTGACTCAATGACATAACAACATTATCTTAAATTGTTTGAACCTCCTTTGACTGTTCTCTAGTTGTTTACAACTTTGGAATACGAAAGTTTTATCTTATGCATTAGTCTAAACACATATATAAACATTTAAATCTTATAGCTCATTGTTGCTTTATTTGGTGATGAAGATTGCAGATAAGTACAATTTCTTAATCTTTGAAGATCGTAAGTTTGCTGACATTGGAAACACAGTGACTATGCAGTATGAAGGGTAAGAAGTAGTGTCCAGGTTCCTTTTCTTTCTCGTTTCTTTTCCTGTTAGTATCTCCCAGTGGCCTAATGTGTCTTGGTTGTGTTGTTTGCAGAGGTATCTTCCGAATATTGGAATGGGCTGATATTGTGAATGCCCACATTATTTCTGGTCCTGGTATTGTAGATGGCCTGAAATTGAAGGTTTCCTTCTTAATTGGCTCAATTTTTGTCTGGCCACACTTTGATATCATATGGAACGACATTAACTTGCATTCTTTGGCATATGTTTAGGGTTTGCCTCGAGGTAGGGGTCTGTTACTGCTGGCTGAAATGAGTTCAGCTGGTAACTTTGCCAAGGGAGACTACACAGCTGCAGCAATAAAAATTGCTGAAGAACATTCTGACTTTGTTATCGGCTTCATCTCAGTTAATCCAGCATCATGGCCAGGTGCACCAGTAAATCCAGCTTTCATTCAGGCAACTCCTGGAGTTCAAATGGTAACTGGTGGTGATGCCCTTGGTCAGCAGTATAACACTCCATATTCTGTAAGCTCTGTTCCGTGGTCACTAGCTACCCTTTTACTTCATTTTCACCATTTTCTGCACTTTCAGTCTATGCCCTAGTGGAAAAAGATACATGTTGGCTTTCTTATAGTTCAGAGTGCACTTATGACAACCCTTTAACCGTCTGACAAATGATGTTCCAGGTCATATATGATAGGGGGAGTGATATCATAATTGTTGGTCGAGGAATTATAAAGGCAGCAAATCCTGCAGAGGCAGCCCGTGAATATCGGCTTAAAGGATGGGATGCATACTTGGCTAAATGCACTTGAAATTGTATTTCGTTTTACCCCATTGAAGTTCAAATGGTTAATTGCTTTCGCTCGTTAAATGCACTTGAAATCAAATTTTGTTGATTTTCAACAATATTATGTGCATTGCCAGACATAATATGATTGCCTGATTGTTTCCCTTCGATTTAGTATTCCCATGGATGCAAAAGCCAGCATCATCTCATGATTGATTCAACGTATGTGAATTAGTAGAAAGATAGCACTAACAGAAATAAATTTTAGCTGGTTTTCTGGGGCAATTTGCCAAACGATAGACTGTCCTTTTTCCAAGTCTGCAAGTCCAAGAAGGTTTTCTGGTTGTATTTGTACATATTCCCTTCAGCTTGTTGATATGTTTGAGATAATATAGTAGAGGTGAGTTAGCACACAAATAGCTTGCCTCCTGGAAACCATTAAGTTTGATGCCTAAAAAACTTGTCCTTTCAGGCACTGTTACCAATCCTTCTCCAGGAAGTGAAATAATTGTGAGTTTAGTTGACAGATCATAAAAGAATAACATGCTTATCAAATTATTTTGTTCCCTGGAAAGTTTGTTATGCAAGTGGTTTCATGGTATAACTTTGCATCTTCAGCATAACTAATCAAGTTATGATGGTGCGATAATGTTTGAATGCTTCAACCAGTCAAATGTTTCAAACTTTCAGGCACTTTAAGCAGTGAAATCCTGCCTCAGGTTGCCTTTTCTAACCCGACACCTTCCTCTGCAACAAACATACATTTTCATACCTCCATTAAGGACATGACTAACCCCACTTATGCTTCTGCCTTGCCAGAACTTCCTTGTCACCCTACTTTAGCAGTTGCTACGGTTCTCTGCTAGGACTAATTACTGTACATATCTAAATATCAGAGGCATCCCATCCCATGTATTGGAATGACATGTCTTTTTAAAGCACATTACTTCTTGCTTCTTGCTTCTTTTCTATAACCCTAGCTTTTGATTTGTTAATTAACAGTAGAGTACTCGGTTTTTTAAGTACGATTAACATTTTTTACGCATTTATACGAAGAAAGGGATTTGATCTAGTATCGGTATAGTTTGTAAGACCACAGCCTTTGCTCCTTTTGGTTATCTTATCTTAGAAGACAATAAATCACTGATTAGTACGAAGAAAAAGCTATAGTCTTGCTTTTGTACTTCAGTATTTTGATATGAAAACGTGGGGAAGCTAGATGATTTACTTGTCCCATTCTGTTTTTGTACAGAAAAAAAAGTTAGTTTAGACTGACAATTTGCATGGAGTAGTTGAAGATAATGGGGCTGTGGGGAGTGGGGACCAAAACTAATCAGTAAAGAGAAGCACTAGACACATTTTCCTCTACACCTCAGACCTAAACTACCATAGTTAGCCAAAATAACTACAAATGGCAAGAATGCTTGCATCCCTCCCCTCACAATTTCTGTATGATATTGTTATTACGTAAAATACTAATTCATATCTATACTGATAAAGAAAGAGCATTAGTCTATTTTTCATTTTTTGATTTAAAAGAAGTGATGGACACTTCAAGAAAAGCCAACAAAGTGCTTGTCCTTATTAACCAGAGACAATACAGCGATTCTGTGGGATCTGTCACACTCTGCATTTTACTTGTTGCCTACTTAGACATGTATATAAATGTCTATAATAAGCAGCCAAATCTGTTGCAGAGTTGTCCTTCTTCTGTAACTACCTGAGCAGCACAAAACATTGGCATACTTGTCTCTGTCGGTTCTTTTTCTCTTTTATGGTAAAAGAATTTGAACTTGAATTGTTGGAGATGAGAAGAATATGAAGAGAGTGAGGCACCATTTGCTTTTGTGGATTCTGGTACACCCCCCAAGTTCAAAAAGATGACATTTTTAGCGATTCCATCAACAGTTATGCAGGAGTGGTAAGAGGAGGCACAAAGGAGATGAACTTTCCCATATTTTCTAAGAAGCTAGACATAACACGGGTATCAGTGGGGCCTAGTGAATGTAATCTCAGCAACAAACCTTTCCTTTTAGTACAAAACAGAAATTCCGCCTGTCAAAACCAAAATTCATTCTTCTCTCTCCCTTAACTTCCATCTTCATATCAGTAACTATTCTTTCTCTCTCTAGCAGTCTGTCTTTTATACTATAGTGAACGAAGAGATTTCACTTCCGTTCTTCGGTTTCAGGCTATTTCCTATTTGGGTTTTCCTCCTAGCTCTATGTGCCCACAAAGTTTTGTGTGTAAATTATAAAACTTCTCTTTCCACCAATGGCTTTATCGTGCTGTTTCCTTCTTTTTTTTGGCTGGCGAAGTAGTAATAAATCGTTGGTTTCAAATTCTGTTTTCTATTGCAGGAGATAATAGAGTACAACTCCAAAATGATGGCTGATAAAAAGGGCTGTTTTGATCCTAACTCCATCCAAGAAGATAAGAATGGTGAGCCTTATTCATTCTTGCCACTGCCACCGTCCTTAATGGTAAACAGAGCTACAGACAGCCACCATGAGAGCATTGAAGAGAATATAAAACTCTCGACTGAAGAACTCTCTTTCCAGCTTCAACAGCAGCTAGCATTTGAGGCCAGTCTGATACATGATCCCTTGGTGGAAACACCATACCCTCCTTCAACACCTGACCTTCTCAATCTTTTCCACTTACCGAGATGCTCAACCTCTTCTTTACTACTAAATTCATCAGTCTCCTTCACCAACCCTGGTTTCAACACTAGCTTAGGACTTGTTGGTGACCTTCCAGTGGCAGATACAGCTTCATCCTCTACTGTTCTATATGATAGTATCTTCCCTTTGAACCGTCCACCACAGACCCCTTACTTTAGAGAGCTGTTTCACTCTCTACCGACCCATGCTCTCACGTCGCCAGAAACTGCCTCGAGAGGTGGCACTTTGTCTGGTGTTTTAGGGGATGATTACAAGGAGTGTAACGGAGAACGTCTTTACGGAGATGCAGATGACCCTCAACAGTTTGAACTCGGTGTTAATACTACGGAGTTCACTGCAAATATGTCCTACGTTTGTAAAGGACAGGAAGGTGGCAAGGGCACCAAAGTCTCGGAACATCAAAGGAGGAAACACTTGACTGATAAGTTTGAGACGTTGAGGAGTTTGGTTCCGAAACCCACAAAGGTACTTAATTACCTACTCATGTCATAGGTTGTAGTTCCACTTCGTGTCTGCGCAAGAATATAGGAAACGTATCTGATATGATTATCATTTTTGTTAGATAGATCAACTGTCAATATAGGAAAAGTATCTGATATGCTTGTTGATGGTGTTTCTTATTAACCCTTTTCATTAATTGCAAATGCATAATTATTGGGAGGGAGTAGAATGATAGAGCATCAGTGCTGAGAGATGCCAGAGATTACATCCAAGAACTCCTTAGAACGGTTGAAAAGCTCAAACTACTAGTGGAGAAGAAGAGATGTGGGAGCCACAGGATCAAGAGGATTAAGACTGAAGGGGAAGCCAATGGGAATGTAGTAGAGAGCTTGAATATGAATTGTATTGGTGACCCAGATCAGAACCATACTACCTCATTGAGGAGCTCTTGGCTGCAAAGGAAGTCCAAGGATACAGAGGTTGATGTTCGAATTATAGAAGACGAGGTCACCATTAAAGTGATCCAGAGAAAGAAGATCAACTGCTTGCTGATTGTGTCCAAGGTCCTTGATGAACTCCAATTGGATCTCCACCATGTTGCTGGTGGTCACATTGGCGACCACTGCAGCTTCTTGTTCAACACTAAGGTCTGTTCTCCCTAACTTATTTTGCTTCTTTATTTGAATAAAAATGAAATGTTTTTACTAAAGACAGAATCTTTCAATGTTGCAGATACACGAGGATTCCTGTATCTATGCCACTGCTATAGCGAACAAACTAATCGAGGTCATGGATGGAGAGTATGCATCCGGCCCACCAGCAGGTGCATCTTGATGGATAGGAATTTGCAAATGGGAGTATCTGTATCCGGATCATTAATTTCTTGCATGCAATCTTCTATAGGTAGAGGTAGAACTACTAATTAGGAGAAACAAGTAATATTGTCAAAATCGAACAGAAAACTTCATGATGTAGTTCCATTTCTTAGTAAATTGAGTTAAACATGAAGTGGAAGAAACAGGATATAAATGCTAGTGTTTTATTGGAGACTCTCCCAGTTATCTTCTTCCTGTATACTTGTGAACATGCATTTCAGGGATTATCTTTTGGTTTAGTTTACAGTTCTATTTGTTCTTCTAAACTTCCTACTATCTCAGTTGAACCCTGTTTCTGATTTATTCTACTTTTGGTTTTTTGTGTCATTTGAAATAAAATGAGAAATAATGGGATGAGACAATCAGTTCAACCGTTATTAACCTTTTACATTCAGCTTAAGACTCCATGCATAATGCACCTCCTCTGCAACTCTTCAAAGTGAAAAACCAACATCCCAGTCTGCCCTTTTAAGGTAATTTAAAGTTTTGATTCATGTTCTTTCTTGATCATAACTTGAAAGGACTATTGATGGAAATCTTTTCAAAGTTCATAAACTCTACCGGTTGACAGAAATAGGTTATGTTAAAGCACTATAAATTATCATCAAACTATTCATTCCAACATACTCAAAACAGTATCCTTGAAAGACTTGATTCAGAAAAGAATTCAGAGAGACATTTGATTCATAACTGTAGAAGACTAAATGCTACTGTAACCATGTATCCATCTCAATCTATAGGTATCAATCCGCATTTCATTGATAGACGGAGCTCTCTCTTTCTCATCTCATACCTTCCTAGACAAGCAAAGAGCATCTCCCTATAGTTCCGGTAAGTTCTATAACAGAGATCCACAGCACTACTGGAAGAGGCCATTGCCTATCTACTGCTAGCTGTTGAGGTAAGCTAGACTGCAAAGAAGTTGTAGATGAAAGCAGACATGCATCTTCCCATATGCAACCTGTACCCTAAATTTCTAGTCTTTCTGGTCACCACCAGAAAAGCAAAGAGCCACATTATATCGGATAATAAGTCCATCAAGACTATCACAAGCCTTGCCATATCATCTTCCTCCCATTCCCACCAACCTTGAGACTGTAGCTATAGTTTGCCTCATCATCATCACCCATAAACCGCAAGAATGCTCTATACTGGGGCCATGAGAAGGTGAAAAGCTTCGTCTTGCAGAGGATCAATCACCCAAGGTACCCTCTGCATATCGTCAAAGAAAGGATTGGCAGATGCCATGCTAGAATAGAAACTCTATACGCAAAAACATGAAAGTAAATATCAAGTTAAGAAATTTTATAGCTCATAAGAAAGTATTGAAAGACAAAATATCAAAGAACAACTGCCTCAAAGTTCAATGTCCCTCAAATATAGTGAAGCTGGACTGGAAAACATATCAATTTAATCACATAAAGCATGAGAAATAGTCTCAAGCTCTTACATAGATTCTTGAGAAGCCAGCACAAAACAGTTCCTACAGTACCAAAAAGGTAATGGAATAAATCCAAAACGAGTATGAACACCAGAAAGATTGGTTTCTGGAAAAAATTCAGAATCGAAATGCGGGCGTGTAACGAAAACCCAGAAAGGAAAGAAACATGAAAATAAAATCTCCATTTGTGTAGAGTACATATATGGTCATGCTGTTATCCGTTGGTTTCCTTATGATAAGTCGTGTCTGTTTATTTTGAAACCCCACGTTCTTCTACTGCGAACCTTCATCTCCTTGTTTTGATGGAAGACTAAGAAATATAAATTATATGCAAGGAGGTATTAAGTCCCTAACCTTGACATTTTCGTATACATCATCTTTATTAAATTTGTTAAAAACTTAGAAGAGTACTCTCAAGTCTCATCCATTTGAATCTCTTAATGTCAATGACAAGAATTATCAGATCAAAATTTCGCATTTTCATTCTGTTTATCATGATAGAAATGAACATCCTTTCTTTTCATGTCTTACACATGCCAGTATACTACCTTGGAACATGGGTTTTTCAATGAGACAGAAATTCAAGTTAAAGCTGTAGAGTGAGAGTGAGAATGTGCGGTAAAAGATATAATTTTTTTCGAACAGGCGAATGCCGCCGGCGGTGATGAGTGGCAAATAAACATATGGATAACGTAATTAATGTAATGAGTAAGTTTTTGACTGTACCGAGAGATAGATCACGGAGGCAATGACGAAAGTCCAGTAACGTCCAAGATGAGCATCAGCTACATATGCTCCCAAAATTGGGGTCAGCCAGACGGTGCCAACCCAGTTGGTTACGTTATAAGAGGATTTCACTGTGCCTTCGTAGAGCTTATTTGTCAAGTAGATGACCAAATTGCTCGATATCCCATAATACGCCATTCGCTCGAACACCTCGTACACTGCACATTACAAATTAATGAAACAACCACAATTATTGCATTTTTACTATATGAAAGTTCCGCTTCAAGTTTTCCGTTTGCTGATGTTGGTGGTGTTTTTGATTTATAAAATATCAAGTGGATACCTGATCCATTTCTAGCCAATAGAATTGGATATCAGACCTTTGGACCAATAACAAGTTTGTTGCAAGAAATTAATGGCAGATGCGACAGATCAGTGAAAGAGATGCATTTGTTACGTAGTGAGACAGGTAAAAGGCATCAAGGCTATGACTTTGCGAGGCGGGTCTCCACATCAAGCATTTAATGTGTGAACAATACAGGTTTGTTCACACATTAAATAACTGTTTACAGTCTATAACATAAGCAAATACAACTAAAGTAAATTGCGGTAAAGGAGTGATCCTCATCAAAATCTTTCTATCTAATCTCAAATTTCAAACTTCCAGAGAAAAAACTCATCGTTGAACAAGACTAGTATCAGACTTTCAATGACTGCAGCTCACGAGGTGAAACATTCAAGAAATACAGATTAATTTCTGAGCAAAGAAGAGAAGAACCTTAATGAAAATGGAGAAATTAAGCTTAACATGACAGATTTACTTGATTTACACCCAACGAGGAGGCTGAGAGAGGGAAAGCATTACAGGGACATATGTCCCACAGTGCTTGGTTAGAGATTGACCTAGAAGTTGCCAACTACAACCTAGTGTCCACTGGAAATGAAAATGTTTCCAATTTAATTTCCAGGGAAAAACACCCTCAGATTAAGACACAAACTGATACATAGTTTCAGAACTGTATGATCAGATCACGAGTGTCTTTGTAAGTGATTCAGAAGAAGAGGAGGGACAGGAGGAGGAGGAGGAGAACTGAGATAGTTACCGACAACAAAAGAACAAGCTTTCCAGCCACCTCTCTTGGACCTAAGAACAGGTTTTCCTTTGAGATCCACAGTCCCATCTTTTGTGTAATCATCAGACCTTCGCTCTATGCCCATGAGGATGAGGATGATGGTGAACAATCACACACTTGAGACTTTTAATTACAAAACCCTTGCTTATCTTACGTATACACACACATATATATAGAGAGAGAGAGAGAGCTAAAAAGCTTACCGTGATTTGAGCTTTTATTTCTTCTATTGACAACAAAGGGTTGCCATTATCGTCCTTCAATGCAATGAGTATATCAAGCAAGTCCTCCTCTTGGTCTTTCATGCCATTCCTCCATTGTTGAAACCTTTCTTCAATTATAGGGTCGTGATATTTGTTTACGATGTCAGTCTTCTCCTTCAACACCTTCTCATGACCTTCCAAATCGAGCCTTATTAAGGATGGCATATAATCAGAGATGCAAAACGAGAAGACATAAAAAAGGATGGTGAAAATTGCATCAACATGCTCTTTTTCTTCTATGCCGGGGCCACCATCCTTCATTCCCTTCCCGAAATTCCTCCTATTGAAAACAATTTTTCTGATCACATTGCCACAATAGTGTTGTGTAGCGAGTCTGACATTCACGAGGCCACCTTTTTCAGGGTTGTTCTTGCATTGATTATACAAGTAAGAAACAAGATTATCGGCTTCTTCAAGCCTTTTCCCGTAAAATAATTGATGTTTTGCAGGAGAAAGAAAACTTGTAACAAGGATTTTCTTCATTTTCTTCCATTGATCACCTGAAGGTGAAAAAATCGTTGTCAAATACCCTTTAGAAACGAGTTTGCTTGACATGAAATCTGGTCTTGAAGAGAAAGCTTCGTCTTGTGATTTCAAGAATTCACGAGCGATATTAGGACAAGTGACAGCAACCACATGAACGTTCCCTAGACGGATACATGCGATTTCAGTGTTCATGTCGTTCATGAGTTGGTGTATCCATGCAAAAGTTGGCCTATTCCTTAACATCTGAGGAAGGCATCCGATAACAGGCCATGGTTTAGGACCAGGAGGGAGTTGAAATTGATGTCCGGTGGACTTATCACTGCCACGCACATTCAGTGCATGGAAACTCACAAAGTGAATGAGAAAGGTGATGATCATGATAAGAATGAGTATTAAGTAGATCATAGAGATTCCATGTTCTGGAGCTAGGACATGGGAAAATATTACAGTGGTGCTGTTCTCCATTGCTATTACACAGAAAGGATAGATATTAATGAATGATCACTTGAGATGGCCAGACCATGCATGCGTTCCCCTATTTATACCCAAAAAGAAAGTAAAAAAAAAAGACTTGAGGCATTTTCAACAGTCAGTCTAGTGTATGTGATAAAAAATCATTCAATGGTGACTACGTAGCTAGTACACATTAAAATCTTCCAATTGGTTGGTCTGCTATGGACAAGGTTAAATTATAATGAAAAAGAAAAATAAATAAATTTATTCAAAGTATTTATTCAAAGTGAATATCAAAATTCATAAATGTCCACTGAGAATAAAAACTCTTTCATGAGATGAGATGAAAAGATAAACTAAGGGGTCATTTAATTTCACTTTTATTTTTATTTTGTAGTTTTTAGTTTTATTTTTAATTTTAGTTTTCTCTTTCTAATTTTTATTTTTCTTTCAAATAAAATAAAAATTGTTTAGTTGTTAATATCAATAGAGTTATATTTTTATTACTTATTATAATGACATATTAGATAAATTTATGTATATATGTATATATATATATAATCAAAATTTTGTTTGAAATTTATATAATTTGAAGATATTTTAAATTTAATTATATTTATTGTAATTATTAAATTTAATTACAAAATTTTAATAAAGCTAAATAATTCATAATTTTAATTAATTAAATATAATACTAAATTAAATTATTCATAATTTCTATTAATAATTAATATATTAAATAATTAAGTAATATATATTTAGTTGATATTATATCAGATTATCAAAAAGAAACATAAAATAAAAACTCCTTTTTGTAGGTTTCATAAATTCTAAAAACTGGATGAAAAAAAACTAAAAACTCAATTACGCAGGGTTTTTTACTAAATTTAAAAATAAATACTAAAAATCAAAAAAATAAATTGAAACAAACAGTAAAGAAGCCTGATGGTCGCTATTGCTAGATTTAGGAGGCAATCACCATTGAGAGGCTGAATTGTTGGACAGAGGTGGAGTAAGAACTAAGAATACGATGACACGTAACATCACATCCAACGCAATGCACGCGAAACTCAAAATGCTTAAGTCAGGTGTGGGACTCATTTGTGAGAAAAGTATCAAACTTGGTGGGCTTGGTGGGCAAAGTTCTAACCATGCCTAATAAAACAAGACCTTCATTTTCAAAGATGAACGATAAGAAGTAAAGAGAAAGTGAATTCAGAGAAAAAGAGAGAAAGACAAAGAGAAAAATAAAATGTGTATTTTTTTAAGTCTAATTTTTTCTTGTAATTCTCCAGTTTTATTAAGTAGTAAAAGTCTTTTATCTTTATCCGTAATTTTTATCCTAATTTGGGAGTTTTCTATTTAAAATCTATGTGTTCATTACTATTCTCTTAGTCTTATTTAGTTGCAAACCTGCTTTAATCCGGTCGATTTTCACAACAAGTGATATCAGAGCGAGGTCAGAAAATTACGAAGAATTTTTTGGCGTAATCCGTTCAGAGTTTCGGTGAGCACAGTGAAAGTTGATGAATAGTAATCTTAGAGGTGACAACTGTTCATTCGTTTAATTTTGTGTAGTTATTGTAATTCAAGTATACAGTACTATTCATGTGTATGTTACTATTCACGTATATGGTACTATTTACGTGAAATAGTGGGAACTACATTCTGTTTGTGATAGAAGCAATGGCAGCAAAATTTGAGATTGAGAAGTTCAATGGGAGTAATTTCTCATTGTAGAAGTTGAAAATAAAGGCAATCTTGAGGAAAGATAATTATCTGGCGGCCATTAGAGAACGGCCAGCTGGAGTCACAGATGAAAAAATGGAACGAGATGGACGGGAATGCTGTAGCTAATCTTCACCTAGCTTTAGCTAATAGAGTATTATCCAGCTTAGAGAAAAAGAAGACAGCGAAGGAAATATGGGATCACCTCATAAAATTATACGAGGCCAAGTCACTCCACAACAAAATTTTTCTGAAGAGGAAACTATACACTTTAAGCATGACGAAATCCACTTCAGTGACGAAGCACTTAAATACTTTAAATATTCTATTTTCCCAACTCACATCATTGGGGCATACAATAGAGATAAGTGAACGTAAGGAACTTCTACTCCAAAGTCTACCAGATTCGTATGATCAACTCATCATCAATTTAACAAATAATACAGATACTCTAGTCTTTGACAATATTGCAGCTGCTATTCTGGAAGAAGAGAGTCGGCGCAAAGTAAGGAAGACAGGTTGGCAACTTCACAACAAGCGGAGGCCTTGGTGATGACGAGAGGAAGATAAATGGAACGTGGCTCAAGTGGGAGTCATAGTCATGGTAAATCAAAATCCAGGAGAAAGAAGAATTTCAAGTGCTACAATTGTGGCAAGAAAGGATACCTACAGAAGTATTGTTGGAATTGAGAAAGATTCTATTCCTCAAGGAATGTGAAAAATACTTCAGATGATGGAGATGCAATGGTTTGTGAAGTAGCAACAACTATTGGAGGTAAGAGAAGATTTGTTGATGTATGGCTTCTCAATTTAGCAGCTACATTTCATATGATCTCTCGAAGAGAATGGTTCCATCAGTATGAATCTGTCTCTGAGGGATCCGTGTACAGCTATAATGATCAAGCTCTAAAGATCATTAGTATCGGCACCATCAAGCTAAAAATGTATGATGGGACAACTCAGACTGTTGAAAAAGTGTGACATGTGGAGTGCCTGAAGAAGAATGTGTTGTCTATAAGACAACTGGATGATCTCGGTTTCAAATTTGAGATTCAAAACAAAATCATGAAATTGATTAAAGGAGCGCTAGTATTTATGAAAGTAGAGAAGATTGTTGTAAATCTGTACATGCTGAAAGGAGTAACTTTGCAAGAATGAGAGACATCCATTGCAGTGACTAGTCCAGACCATAAATCTGTAATGACGTGGCACAAGAAACTTGGAAATATGTCAGAACAAGGAATGAAGATACTTGTAGAGAAAAATCTACTTCCAGGACTCATAAAGGTAACACTACCTTTCTGTGAGCATTGCATTGTGAGTAAGCAACATCGATTGAAGTTTAACACATCAAAGTTCAGAAGTAAAGAGATTCTAGAATTGATTCACTCTAATGTATGGCAAGCACCAGTTACGTCCCTAGGGGGAACAAATTTCTTTGTATCCTTTATTAATGATTATACGAGGAGATGTTGGGTGTTTCCTATCAAGAGGAAGGCAGATGTGTTTCCAACTTTCAAATCTTACAAAGCGCGGGTG